>LPNX011162464.1:454991-465007 GCA_001517045.1 Pseudotsuga menziesii | reverse complement strand
CCCCCCCCATTCCTATTCAAATTTGGGGGGGGATATTTCCAACCTGCTCCCGCCCAAAAATAAAAATAAAAAATTTCCAAGTCATGTTGGACTTTTTGGGGGGGTCTATCCAAACCCCACCCAAAATTCCAAGTCATGTTGGAATTTTGGGGGGTCTTTCCAACCCCCCCCACCCCCCCCCTCCCAAAAGTCTTGTTGGACTTTTGGCAGGGGTCTTTCCAAACCCCCCTAAAAGTCCAATGTGAATTTTTTATGAGGAGCAGGGGGGGGGTGTTAAAAAACCGCCCCCAAAATTCAAATTATTAGGAATTTTGAGGGGGTTTTTTAAGGACCGCCCCCAAATACCTAAAAAAAATTTTGGGGGGGAGGGTTAGAAAAAATGTTGCAAGCTAGAATCACCCCAAAACTTCTAATTCTCAATAATTTTAGGGGGGGTTTCTAAAAACCGCATTGAAAAACACCTTTAGAGGTATTTCTAACACCCCCCCACCAAATAAAAAGTTTTGAGAATTGGACTTTTTTTTTGGGGGGGGGGGGGGGGGCGTGGTTAAAAACCTACCCCCAAAAGTATTGAGAATTGGACTTTTGGGGGCATTAAAAAATGCCCCCAAAAGTCTAGTTTTCAAGAATTTTGAGGGGGGTTTTTAAAAACCAACCCCAAAGACCTAAAAAAAAAATTTGGGGGAGGGGTTAGCAAAATCGTCGTAAGCCAAAACCATCGCAAGCCAAAACCACTCCCAAAAGGGTATTTTGATGTAGTGACTATCCCCTATAGTAATATCTCACTAATAAAATTCACTTCATATGGATTCCACCCTCTAGCCATTGATTAATTTTACATATAGAATACATCACTCATCCTCATATTTGCAACTAAGAACAAATATATAAATAAAAAATTTACAATTAAATGACATGTGTGCTCATCTTTGCACCAGAAAACTGTTGGACCAAAACAAACATATCTTGGTAATCCAAAAACCTTTTTCAATGAAATGAACGGTGTTGTTCACTGGAAACACTACTCTGGACATAACACAACATGTTTCAAAACACATAAATGAGAATATATGGGTGAACCATATAATATGGCTGCACCCCTCTCTATACAATAGAGCCAAAATTAAAATTTATTCTTAAGAAGAAGAAGAATAGAAAGAAGGTAACGAGAATAGAAACTCAATTCCATATTATATGAGATTCATCCTTCCTACATACAGATCCTCACATTCAATACATGAAAAATCAAACAACCAATCAACCACCATTGTACATATACCAAATAAAATAATGTAATGAAAACATAATTTAAGAGAAATACTTATCTCAAAATATGGGTAAATGGATGCAACAAGACAACTTTCCTCCTAGCTGTAGAAACCATCAAGCTTTCCTCGCTTGAATAGGCCACCCTCTATCTCATACCATGGATCCACAGGAAGAGGCTCACTTAGTCTCAGTGATCTTGAAAATACCTATTCTGGGAGCCACAATGCTTCTCACTACTACTTTCATGTTCGTCTCCACTACCTATGGGATGTGACCCAGCTCGCCATTCCCCTTTCCTGGATTCTTATGTGAGAACCTAGAATAGTAGAATGATATAATGACAGCAAAGGGAAATACATAGACTCACTCTAAGTCTCAACACACTCTCAATAATATCAACATTCCCAACATGGTTAGATAACATAAGTCACATGGTCCAAAGCTCAAGATTAACTTCAACAAGGAGAGGGCATATGAATTTATAGAAAAAGGAGGAAAAATATAACCCAAAGGGATCACATCAAATTAGAGAGAGGTAAGGTTTAAGATTCATCATGAATACTTAACCTGAATTAGTGGAGTGGTAGATTAATTAAAAAAATCCATTTCTTGAATGAGCGCCACGAGGAGGAGTTACCAAAAACTAAGGAGTGGAGCCATGAAGACCACATGGAGGCACACTAATGCATAAAGGGGTTACAAAACATAAAGGAGGGTGAAATAGGTGAGGGAGGGAATCCAATAGGGTTATAAATATCATAAAAGCACAAAAGTAGGATCACCAATGCATGGTTTAAGAGTGGAAGATAGAAAATAGATTACAACCCCTAAAGACTAGGAAAAGGGCTCATAAATGACCAAAAACACATAAATTTGAGGGAATATATTCCCAAGGAGGGAAACCTAGGCAAGGGGGGCCCACTAAGGTGTGCAACATATGCAATATTAACTCCATAGTCCATAACTATTGAGAATAGGGTTCGTTGTACAAGGCTTGGCTAACCAACATTATTAATCTCACCAAGGTGCAAATATGAATTGGGATGGACAAAATTAAGGAAACAATAAGTTATAAGGTGCTAGGGATGTCCCCATTCCCACTTAATTTTTGGAATCCATGGTCCCCCATACCCTTTTAGTTACCTATTTGGAGCCATTCTTTTATTTAATCAATAGTAACAACATTCAAAGATAACAAAGATGCTAGTAATAACATTAACATTAATAATAGTGCTAAATTCCAAAGTGAGGTTATCAAACAATAATCATAAGTCATTAATCACATTGATCATGCAAATAATCATAAGTCCACAATCATATAAAATATCATAAGTCCATAATGAAAAATAACATAAGTCACATGAAGGATCATAAGTATGGGGCTTAACAACATGGATATTACATCACCCTCCGCCTTCAACAATGTGCCGTCCTCAATGCATATTACATACATAACTCAAAAATTCAAAATAGATTAGGGTATGATTTCCTCCTAACATCCTCCAGCTCCCAAGTTGCATCATCACAACTATAATGGGTCCATCGGACCTTTACCTGCCTGATTTCTCAATTTCAAAGTAGCTTGACCTTGCTGCCCAAAATGGAAACAAGTTGTACCAAAAAATCCCCTTATGGTTCCACCTAGATCGTAATCCATTCACACATGATTAGTGCCATGTGTGTGTGTGTGTGTGTGTGTGTGTGTGTGTGTGTGTGTGTGTGTGTGTGTGTGTGTGTGCGTGTGTGTGCATGTTTATGTGTGTGTGTGTGTATGTATATATGTATATATAAATAAAATAAAAGCACTCTAATTACCTGGATCACATTCCAATAAATTACATGGTTAGTACCAAGTATATACATTTTCAATAAAGACACATGAAACATATTATGTACCCTAATTCAAGAAGGTAGGGACAAATCATAAGAAACAGGTCTTATCTTAGCTAAGACCTCAAAAGGTCCACAATATCTAACAGCTATCTTGGAGCAATTTCCCAATTTTAAGGAACTCTTCTTGGGTCTAACCTTCAAAAAAAATGGTATCCAACTTGAAACTATCTAGAAATCATGTTATGATATGCGTAGCTCCTATTCCTGTCTTTAGCTTCCTTTAGATTCTGCTTTATCTTAACCATCTGATCCTCTAGTTCCTTTAATAATTTGGGTCCAACAATGAGTTTATCTGTTGGGTTATCCCAACTAGTGGGAGTATTGCACTTCCTTCCATACATGGCCTTCAAAGGACTTATCATTCAAAGAGGAATTATATCCATTATTATAAGAAAAATCCACCAAGTGTAAATATATCTTCCCACTTAAAAGGTTGATCCATCACATACATCTTTAACATATCTTCAATTACTTGGTTAACTCTTTTTGTTTATCAATATTTGTAAGGGTGGTATGTTATACTCATGTTTAGACTTGTACCAAACCCCTGAGAAAATTCTTTCAAAAAATTAGAATTAAATTTTGAATCTCTGTCTGATACTATAGCCTTCATAATACCATGCAATCTGGCTACTTCTTTCATGTAAATATATGCAATGTTGGTTTTTTTGTGACTTGTCTTTACTGGAATGAAGTGTGCTTCCTTAGTCAAATTATCTACCACAACCATGATAACATAATTTTGCAATCTCTTCTTAGGTAACTTTGATGAAATCCATCATCACTACATCTCATTTCCATTGTGCTATTGGCAAGTGCTGCAACAATCCCGTTGGATGTCGATTCTCAACTTTAACTTTTTGACATTCCATGCACGTAGCTATATATTCTGCAACATCATTTTTCATCCCTGACCAATAGTATTCATTCAGAGGAAATTTGAGGTCTAAAATGGGCCTCCTAAGGAAAATAATAAAATAATAGTCAAAACAATAAAATAATATTTATTAATTTTGGAGGAAGAAATAAAAGAAAATACTATTTTTGTTCGCATTTTCAACATATATTCTTGTGTTTTTACTCAAATTTTGATCAGGAGGGGTTGTTGAAATATTGCATCCAACAGGTAACCACATTGCATACTTTTGACGGACCACGCTACCCCCAATTTCCTCTAATACGGTTTCTTTACCGTTGCTAATGTTTTCCAATAACCTGAATGTTTGGCATAAGGAATATCATGCATTTCCTTCATAACCATCTTCATTATATCTCCAAAATTAGGCACATAAACTCCATCTCTTTGCATGAGTGTCTCATTTTCTTTAAACTAATACTTATCAAATTTCTGTGAAATTTTCTATTGTTTCAATCCTTCTTTTCACCTGCTGATAAAGTTCATCTCTAAAACTGGATTCAATGATTTTATCCTTTAAATATGATGTGCTAGTGCTGATAGATGCTACATGCATCACATGTATATTCCTATTAAGTGCATCAACTAATTTATTTTCCTTACCGTTTATATGCTTTATGTCAAAGTCATATTCACATAATAATTCCATCCACATCCTTTGTATTGCATTAAAATTAGGATGCTCAAATAAGTAATTTAACCCATCATGGTTAGTTTTGAACTCAAAATTTTTACCCAATAGATAATGTATCCACATCTTCAAAGCATGGATGATAGCTGCAATCTCTAAGTCATGGGTTGCATATTTCTTCTTATGTTCCTTCAACTTTCTAGATTCGTAACTGATCACATGTCCATCTTGAATCACTACTTCGCCAATGCCTTTCTTCCATGCATCAATGCATACAACAAATTTTCCTTTAGGGTATTCAATTGTTAGCACAAGTGCACTAGTAAGCATTTCCTTAAGTCATTGAAACTATCTTGACACTTAGAATTCAATTCGAACTTTACACCTTTCTTTTGGAAGGATGTGATAGGATGAGCCAACTTTGAGAATCCTTCGATGAACCTTCGATAGTATCCAGCTAACCCCATAAAGGATCTAAATTTTGATACATTCTTAGGGTTTGACCATTCCATAATAGCTCTTATCTTTTCAGGATCTCCTGTAACACTTTCTTTAGATATGACATGCCCTAGGTAGTAGATTCTTCCTAGATAAAAAGAACACTTTCTTAATTTGGCATACAACTAATGTTCTCTAAGAACTTGCATTGCTAGTCTTAGATGTTCTTCATGCTCTTATTTTTTCTTGGAATATATAAGGATGTCATCCAATAATACAATCACAAACTTATCTAAGTACCTTCTAAATACTCCATTCAGTAAACACATGAATACTGCAAGTGCATTTGTTAAACCAAAAGGTAATACTGTGAACTCAGAATGTCCATACCTTGTTCCCAAATGTTTTCTTAGTGATATCCTCATTCTTAATTCTAATTTGATTGTATCCCAACCTCAAATCTATCTTTAAAAACACCTTGGATCCTTTCAATTCATCAAACAAGTCATCAATTCTTGGTAAGGGGTACTTTTTTTTAACCATTTCTTTGTTCAAATTTCCATAATCTATGCAAAGTCTTAGAGTTCCATCTTTCTTCTTCACAAATAACAAAGGATATCCCCAAGTATAAACACTTGGCCTTATCTAACCTTAATTTAGTATCTCCTCTAACTACAGTAAGGTGGTTTAGATGAAGGTATTATTCCTTGCACCAAGTTGATAGAAAAACCAATGTCCCACTTAGAAGGTATTCATGGCAGTTCTTGAAATATATCTGAAATTTTTTGTAGTATTGGATAATCCTGCAGCTCTGGATATTTTCCTTCTTTAGAGTCTTCCACATGAATTGCATATAGAGGGCATCCCTTTCTAAGACACTTATTCAATTGTAGATTTGTGATCTTCCTCAATGATATGGGTCTAGGTATACCTTTTATTGTCACTCGGTTCCCTTTTTCATAAACAAAAATATAAGTTTTATTATGGAAATCCAAAATTGAATGGTGTGAATCCAACCAATCCATTCTAATAAATAAATCATATGGACCCAAGGGTATGATGTTTAAGTCTACAAATTTTTTCATTCTATTCATTTCTAAAGGACACACTTTTACAAGTTTAGTGATTTTCCATTTGGCTCCTATAGCTAACTATACAAGACTTGTTGTTTGAAGTTTACTTTTCTTCAAATGACATTTCTCAACTAGATTATGTGCAATGTAAAAATTGGTATCAATCAATCAAAATAGTTATGGTTTTATTAGCAATCTTATATTCTACCTCAATCATTGAAAATTGGTGGTCAGCTTTCCTCCCATCTAGGGCTGCATAGATCCTTTGAACACTTCCACCTACATCTCCAACACTTGAATCCTATTGAATGTTGTGAAGGTTATTTTTATTACGTGGGTGTAAAAGTGATTTTCCTTTCATATCCAACATTCCAAAGGTGGTATTTTCCATGAAGAATATTCCCTTAACTATCCTTGTTGGTAATAATTATTGTTTCTGAACTTTGAAGTATGGAAACCTTTCTTTTTCTGCTCTTGCATGTTCTTCATCATATCTTTCCAATTCTTTTGATATGGCCTTGTTATTATTTTGTTCATATAAGTGTTTTTCCTTTCATATGGAATCCTTAAGGTTCTTTGGTCTATCATACTGGATTTTATCTATATGAAATTTAGGAATGCCACTTAGGAATATTTGAATCTTTACCTTCTCATCTTTGATGAAGTCCACATAGTTCAAAAGTTCTAGAATTTTTTTCATACACCTCCATACTCATTCTTCCCAACTTAAGATCAAAGAATACCTTTGTCTTCTTGTGATAGTAGAGCTCAGAGATGTATTCTTTCTGAAATTATTACTTAAACTTCCTCCAAGTTATTTTGTCTTCATCAATGTCTTTTAACTCAACTAGTTGATCCCACGAGATATATGCTTTCCCTTGGAGATGTTGTATCGATACTCTTTCCATCATATTAGGTGTATACTGATGAAACTAGAATAATTTCTTAATTCCTAACAACATTTCTTCAACATCTTCTCCTTTCTTTACTTATCCATCAAAATTTGGGGGCTTGATTCTCATAAACTCTCCTACTAGTTCATCTTGGGTAATCCTCCTCTTCTTGTATCTCATGGGAGATCTTTCCGGACTACTCTTTGTACTCCTTGATGCATATCCCTTGTTTCTCTATAAGTGATAATGTCTCCTTGAATATTATATATACCTCACATAACCTATTTTATGAATATTTTTAGTGGATCTTTGGATGGTCTTCAATGATATTAGATCATTCATAATATGCTCTTGGATATGACTTATCCTTTCATTATACTCTCTACACTTCCTCACTGAATCATCCAATCCTAACAGTTCACTGCTCCTCTTATGTCTAATTGAACTTCTTCCCTCAAAAAAATACTCTTCAGGAGTATATGGTCTTCGTCCTTCCTCGGAATCCATCTCCAATCTTTGACTTGCTACTATTGAACTTGTACTTGTTGAATCTTTAGTCTTCGTATGTTTGATTAAAATATGAGTTTATTGGAAACGCCGCTTGCTTAATCAATAAATGGGAATTTCAATGTGTTCATTATCAACATTATTTTAGTAAACTACACATTAGTATAAGTTTATTATCATTAAAACTACTTTTCATCTATTTTATAAAGTAGCTAGCCAACTTTTATAAGTTACAATCTACTTAATTAAACAAGAGGGATATAAATCCTTCCAAGATTTCTCCTTATTGGCTAAACATCAAGTCCATAGCCTTACCAAGTTGACAGTTTAATTAACTAACTCACATGTGAAACTTTATTAAGGCGCATGTCTCCAAGTTATCTAATGCAAATGCATGTTTACAAAGTGACTTGAAACTTTGTAGAAGGCCCAACAACGGCAATGTTGAAAGCTTCAGCTTTGATACCACTTGTAATGTCCCTAACCCTTACAATAATCCCAAAGGTGCTAAAATTAAGACTAACTTAAGTTTAAGCAAAACGAATATAAATAAATTAATATTAAGATTACTAACCACTCACCCAAATAATTAAAACTTTTAACTCTAGATATTGAATTATAACTAAAGTTGCAACACTTAATTATTTAATTACACTACTTAACTAAATAATGAATTGTGACACTAAATCAATAATTTCCAAAGTGCGATCTAAGGGTCATAATTGAAACAAGAACATGAATAATACATGATAAAAATAATATTATATGTGAATAACTAATTTATGTGCTTTTGGTTTGTTTGATATCATAGTTTATAAATAATCAAGTATTGATGTCATTAATTATTTGAAAATTAATCTATTTTTTCATTGTTGTTATGTGTGTGATATTAGGGAGGATTAAAAGCAAGGAAAAACACATATCATGGAACATCCATAAGATTCAATATATAGCCATACCGAAACCATATCAAACAAGGAACACTGACTACAACTACAACCCTCAAAATCAACTCCTGATGACTATCCCCTATAATAATCTCTCATTAATAAAAATTAGATAATATCGCTGCCATCCTTTCTCCATTGATTAATTTTACATATAGAATACATCGCTCATCGTCAAATTTTCAACTAAGAACAATATGTAAAAAAAACATTTACAATCTGTTAGGTATAACTCCTGATTCGATTATATTCCAATGCCAATGCATATATTTATACATTTCGGGCGGTGGTTGAAATTCCGACCAGCCTATCCATATTCCTACGTAATTGTTCAGCTTCCTATTCTTTATTTATTTATTTACAATATATAATCCCTATGGATTATATTCTAACAATCCCCCTCTTAATCTGAAGGGGTGTTTGTAAGTCTGAGCATGTTTCTGAATCTTTTAAACTTTTCTCGTCCAAGCGCTTTGGTGAAGATGTCTGCAATTTGATGATTTGTGGAACAATGTCGAAGATGGACTGTCTTGGCCTCTACATGATGTCAAATCAAATGATACTTTGTGTTGATTTGTTTGGTTCGATCATGGAATCTAGGATTCTTATCCAGCTTGATTGCAAAAGTATTGTCGACCAACAATGGAGTGGAGTTCTCTTGTTTTTATTGCAAATCTTCAAGTATCTTCCTGAGCCATACTATTTCTTTCGTTGCTTTAGCTGTAGCCACATATTCTGCTTCTATTGTTGAATCTGCTAGAACTGACTATTTGTGTGATTTCCATGAGATAGCTGCTGATCCAAGACTCATAGTGTATCAAGAAGTTGATACTCCTATCTCCTTATCACCATCAAAATCTAAGTCTGAGTACCCAATAAGTTTGAAGTCATCCACTTTAGAGTACTTGTGTCCAACATCTTGAGTCCCCTTCAAGTATCTTAGAACTCTTTTTGCAGCTAACTAGTGTCCTTCACAAGGTTTATGCATGAACCTTGAAAGCATGCCAACAACATAAGAAATATCTGGTCTAGTTGTTGTAAGGCAGATAAGACTCCCTACTAGTTGTCGATACTTGGTCGCATCTTCAAATTCTTTTCCTTCACTTGATGTGATCTTCATTTTCTGTTCCATTGGAGTAGATATAGGATTGCATTCTGTCATGCAAAATTTGTTTAGTAGTTATCCAACATATTTTTTCTAAGATAGGAATATGTACTTAGGATGTTGAGTGACTTCAATTCCTAATTAATAGTGGAGATGTCCCATATCTGTCATTTCAAAGATCTTTTTCAAATCTTTCTTTATGGATGCTATATAGCTCTCATTGTTCCCTGTCATCAAAAGATCATCTATGTACACCACAAGATACACAACAGATCTTCCAACTTTCCTTATAAATAGTGTTGCATCATCAAGATCAAAATATTCAAAATTTAATTTCAAAATAT
>LPNX011162464.1:442923-454883 GCA_001517045.1 Pseudotsuga menziesii | reverse complement strand
GTTGATCCAGAATAGGAATCCCCCCTTCAAGGTTTGGAATTTCATATTCATTTTCAGAATATGTCTTTGGATGAGGATAATTTTCCAAATGATCAAGCTTTCTTTCAATGGACTGGTCATTTTTATTAGTCTCAAGAAAAATGACATCTCTGGGAATAACAAATTTCTTGTTTACCTCATCATACAAATGGTATGCCTTGGAGTATTCTTCATACCCCAGGAAAATGCATTTTCTGCTTCGAGCACCAAGCTTGTTTCTTTGCTCCTTTGGAATCAAGGCATAATAGGTGGAACCAAAAACTCTGAGATGCCTGACTGAAGGGAGATGGCCAAACCACATTTCATGTGGATTCTTGTTATCAAGAGCATTTGAGGGACTTCTATTTCTCAAATAGGTTGCACATTTTACTGCATCACCCCAAAACATTAGTTTCACATTCTTGAAAAACATCATAGAGCGAACCATATTCATTATGGTTCTATTCATTCTTTCTGCTACACCATTTTGTTGAGGATTGTAGGGAACTGTAGTCTGATGTGCAATTCCATGTTGGAGAAGATAATATTCAAAAGCATTTGAAGTGTATTCTTTCCCATTATCAATACGAAGTGTACCAATTTTTTATTGTTGTTTTTCTATCAATGCATGAAAGTCTTTGAATGTTTGAAATGCTTCTGATTTTGTCTTTAAACAGTAAATCCAGCACATTCTAGAGTAGTCATCAACAAATGTCATAAAGTACTTATTCCCAATTGCTGAAGGAGTTGGCATTGGACCACATAAATCAGAATGTACTAATTCTAATTTCCTACTTGCTCTGAAATTAGATTCATGGAATGGAAGCTTACTATGTTTCCCTAATATACATGCATCACATTTATTCTTCTCTTTGGGAATGGTGGGAAAACCAAATACACCATTATTTCTCAACAAACGAAGACTGTTATAATTTAGATGACCAAATCTTGCATGCCACAATGAACTAGATGGCATATTACCTTCTCCATGCTGAGAGAGGTAGGCATAGTTCTGAAATCTTGCGGAGGAACCCTTGAGCTTCAGCAGCTTTCCATCTTCGTATCCAATCATGATGACTTGGTTGTCAGAGGACTTTCTTATTTCAATGATTCCATCAAACATGTGGATGGAATGGCCTTGCTGTCGAATTTCCACCATGGACAATAGGTTTCTCTGCAACTCTGGAAGATAGAGAATGTTCTTCAACAAGAAATCAGTGAATCCAGGCATCTTCAGTCGAATGGTGCCCATTCCCTTTGGTTTAATACTTGACTTATCTGCAAAGTAAACTATTCCATCTATTGTTTCATTCAGTTCTTCAAAACAGTCTTTTCTAAATGTCATGTGTGATGTTGCACCAGTATCAAGTAGCCAACAATCTTTGTAAGATGAAAGAGAAGTCATTTCATTAATTCCAAGATTACAATGTGCAACAATACAATGAGCAGAATCAAAATATTTACTAGCATCTTGATGTTTATTATCATCTTTATTTTGGTTGTGCTTGTCTTTGATGGAGTCCCACGAAGCCCAAAACTGATCTAATGTGTGCCTAGTCTTTCCACAATGCTTGCACTGCAAATCTGATCTTTTGTTTCTGCCCCCTCTGCCTCTAAAATTTCTTCTTCCTCTGCCTCTCTTGCTGCTTTCTCCTTTGGGATGATCTTTGCCAGAGAGAGTGGTACCAACTCTAGATTCTATAGATTGCAACTTTACAACTGTTAGTGTAATTTACAAGAATGAACTTAATATGACAAAGAGAAATAGAAAAACAATAACCTTGCAGGTCTACAGTCTCTGCCAAGGTGAATACAATGCAAGTTTACAGGCTTCTTCAATACAATTGTTTCACATAGACTTTATTCTTCAAGGCAGGTCTAAGTCTCTGCTACTTTTTACAATACAGTCCTCACAAGATGTATAAGATTTAGGTCAGATGAACGCACAACATGTATAAGAATTATGTTAAACAATAGGGTTTTTTTTGTATGCCAACAGTCACAATCTCAGCAAAATGTGTAACTTATTACCTTCACGCAAGTGAGAATTCATGATTCTTCATCCTACAATTAACTTGTAGTAGCAGCATATCAGGGCTTCAATCTGCAGAAACAGTACTCCACGCAGCTTCTTGAATTCAAGGAAGTACTCCACACAACTCTTCAACGCAACAAGAGTATTATTTCCAACGCAGCAAGAGTATTAATTATTCAACGCAGCAAATACATAGGCACATAAAATGCACAACGACCATGGATCAAACATCAAGAAAGGGCTCATACAACAACCGCATTGTTCACGGTTCATACATAGGAAAATATTTGTAGAATTTTCCACTCAAAACTCCACGCACATAACTGGGGTAAAATTTAGCTTCATATCATCCAACGTACAACCAATCGCTCAAACGCCATATACATCACAAAATATATATAATTTATGAATTGGGCTAATGTATAACCATGACAAATGAGTAATTCAAGCCTGGATATATGACTACCGTATTGATAACAAATATTTGAGAGCGCTTGCAACTGCAACTTCATGAAGGAAGGAATATGTAACCTTCCTTAATTCACCTCCAGAATGCCATAATCATTCATGAACTCATACAAGATGAAAATACCTCCACTCAAAGATATGATACCAAAATTTACCTTCACGCAATAATCTAGGGTTAATTTAGGGTTAGGTATTCCCACGGTCAAAGTTTTACCTCCAACGTAGCCTTCAACTCACGCAGCCTTCAGCAGCACGCAACCTTCAACGTGTTCACTAGGAGTAGTCTCCAACGTAGGTTCTTCAGGCGGGAAACAGTCTCCATGCAACTGAATGATTACAAGAATCTCCAACGCGAGTTCTTCAGGTAGGCAACAGTCTCCACGCAGCATATGCAGTCTCATGTTCAGTACGCAGGCCTCCTCTTCAATATGCAACATATACCACTGATACCAAAGAGTTTTTGATCATTTATAAACTACAAATAATCTCTCCATGCAAAAGCAAAAAGTATGATATGACTAATGCAAAAGCACACCAAAACAGGTCATCTTAGTTGATTATTCATTAGACAGCTTTCAAAGCCTGTAAGATATCACTTTCTATGTCATCAAAAGCTTCAACTCCACAGCTAAATCGAACTAAATTTTCCTTGATACCAAGATGAGCTCTCTGTTCAGAGCTCTGATCCCAGTAGGAAATAATGGTAGGCTGCTCGACAAGGCTTTCACAACCTCCTAGAGAAGGGGCAATGTAAGGAATTTTTAATTAATCAATAAAACGGGACGTAGCCTATAAGTCTCCAGCAATCTCAAAACTGAACACACCACCAAATACGCTCATTTTTTGCTTGGCAATGTGATGCTCTGGATGACTTTCAAGGCCAGGATAATGCACACAAGAAACCTTTGGATGTGCCTCTAAAGTGCAGGAAATCCTTAAAGCTGTTGAATTCTGTAGTTGTACACAAAGGTGCAGGGTCTTTGTACCACCACGAAGGATCAAGTACGCAGCATTCGGACTTAATACACCTCCCAAGATACCACTGATAGGATTTACGGTCACAGAAGATTAGGGTTTCTGTATTCCTTCACAAAAAATGCAATAGTGCAGCAAAGGGAGCAGATTATCACATCACGCAGAGGATGGATGGGGCTGAGCGGAGCATTAGAGAAGCTAGCGCATGCACCAATGCATGCAATCTACAGACTGAGGAAAGGGAAGATGAATGAGAAGACTGGAAACAGGTAGGATTTATGGCAGCGCTCTGATACCACTTGTTAGGTATAACTCCCAATTCGATTATATTCCAATGCCAATGCATATATTTATACATTTCAGGTGGTGGTTGAGATTCCAACTAGCCTATCCATATTCCTACATAACTGTTCAGCTTCCTATTCTTTATTTATTTATTTACTATATATAATCCCTATGGATTATATTCTAACACAATCAAATGACATGTGCACTCATCTTGGCACCAGAAAATTGTCGAACCAAAACAAACATATCTTGGTCATCCAGAAAGCTTTTTCAATGAAATGAAAGGTATTGTTTACTAGAAATAGTACTATGAATGAAATGGAACATGTATCAAAACACATAAATGATAATATATGGGAGAACCATATAATATGGTTGCGCCCCTCTCAATACAATAGAGTGAAAATTACAATTTATGGTTAAGAAGAAGAAGAAGAGAAAGAAGGTAATGAGAATAGTAATTCAATTCCATATTATATGAGATTCATCCTTTCTGAATGAAAATATTGAAATTAAATACATGAACACTAAAACAACCAATCATCCACCATTGCACATATACCATAAAATAATGTAATGAAAACATAACATAAGAGAAATACTTATCTCAAAATATGGGCAATTGACTATAGTAAGACAACTTTCCTCCCAATTGTAGACACCGTCAAGCCTTCCTTGTTTGAACAGGTCACGTCTAAGATGATATTATGGATCCATAGGTATATGTTCACTTAGTCTCACTACTCTAGAAACTACCTCTTCCGAGAGCCACAATGCTTCCCACTGCTACTTTCCTGTCCATCTCCATTTCCTTTGGGATGTGACCTAGCTCACCATTCCCATTTTCTAGTTTCCTATGCGAGAACTTGGACTAGTAGAGTTATATAATGGAAGAAGAGGGAAACAAATATACTGACTCTAATTCTCAGCACTCTCTCAATAATATCAACATTCCCAACACGGTTAAATAACATAAGTCACATGGTCCAAATATCAATATTAGCTTCAAGAAGGAGAGGGAACATGAATTTATAGCACACAAAGGCCAACTCTAACCCATATGAATGTTCGGTACTCTTGAGAGATACAGAGTAGTGGAAGATTCCTTGGAGGAAACCATGTGTTTGGATACTCTTGAATCAATCAAATAGGCCTTTGACTGAATAAATCCTACTTTCAAACCATGGCACCTCTCATATTCTTCAGTCTGCTCTCTAGATTCAAACATCTCTGCACCTTGTGGAAGGGAAATATTGTTCTTCTCAAGGAGTGTTGTCAATTGGTCAATAGTATTATTCATGCACTCACTTTCTATATTAAAGCCTCTCATACAGTATGGACACTTAGTCCTCTCCAATTTCTTCTTTTTCTTGGAACCTAAGGCTCCATCAAAAGATTTTTTATTCTCATTTCGCTTTGAATTGATGTACTTGGTCTCCTTCCCTTTGTTCTTCCCTCTTTTGTATGCATTGTTTGAATCTCATACAAAGAGTACTTGATTCTTGAAGGTTTCAATCACTCCCATTTGAACCAATTTATCTTTCTCTTGTATCAAGGACTCAACAAAATCATCTAGAGAAGGCATCTTCCAATTAGGGATGGAAGCTCTTCTGGAATGGAATGTAGAGACAAAGACTGAATATTATGAGCCAAGCTTGCTCGGAGCTGATAGAAACAATTGCTCATGTTTCCTCTATATCCCACATTGTTTTCATTCCAATATTAGTTCTTTGTACTTTTTAAAGAATTGTTGAATAGTTTCTAAACTGCTAGGTTATACTGCAATGAGCTCATTCTCCAGAATATGCGCTCGAAGCTCATATTGTTTGCAAAACAAATATTAAAAATTTTACCAAGCTTCCTTTGGAGTCCTTAGTCTCTCAACATGGAACAAAATATCCCGGGATATGTGAGTGCACATGAAGCTGAAGACTTCATCAAGCCGATTCAAAAACTTGTTCTTCTCAGCATAGTGTTGGGGCTCAGTTTCTCTACCCATTGTTATCCTAAGCATGCGTGTATTGCACAAGGATACCTACATATCTACCCTCCACTCATTGTAGTTGAATGGTGTAAGGATTATGCATACGAGAGATGAAGAAATATCCATCTTTCTGTCTGTTGATTGGTCAATTCTTCAAGAAGCTACGTAGGTACCTACAAAGGACACTACAAAACCAATTCAATTCGCAATCATATGTCAATTCAATCCTTTCCACCTTGGCATGTGCACTTTCTTAGAGTTTTTCACACTTGAAAACACTTCTCCAGACATAATCCAGAGTTAGCAAGGAAAATAGTGCAGGAATTATGTGGAAACGCGGCTGCTTCTAGTGCATGAACAAGATTTGTTTCTAGCCTAAACAAGGCTCTGATACCATGTTAAATTTTTAAACCATTGATCTACAAGAAAATATGAAAGTTGTAGGAAGAGAATTATGCAATGGAATAATCAAAGAGAATGTACACTGAACAATAAATTCATGCAACAAATTTGAGATAAATCGCACAAGAATTGCTCACATAATCACAACATTAACCTTCATTAATTAATCAATAATACAATGATTATACAATAAATAGAATTCGAATCATGGGGATAGGATTCAAATCTACCATATCAAGTTGACCGAATAGCTAACTCAGTGTGTCTAAATCATTGTTAGATCTCTCTAGTATAACTTCGGATGTCTAAATCAGTCTACAATCAGTTAATTGATGAGGTAGGTGGGAAAAAGGTGCCACTCTCCCCTCATGTATGAAAAATTGTTGCTAGGCTAACTGAAAGTGATCTAACTTATTGAAAAGGAGGTTAACTCAACATAACTTCTTAACAACCATAACCAACTAATGGAGTTTGGTGGTGGCATTCAAAGTGGGCTCATATAATGTAGGGATTGGTTTCAGAGGCACATAAACACATACATGCACTTGCAGTAAGTTCCATATAGCCTTTGTGTGTGTCCCTGACACTCTAGTACAACATCAATTACCCGCTAAGTTAGGAAAATATACCAAATATACTATATTGGACAAAGGAGGATTAATTAATCCTAACCTAATGGAGTTAAGATGATATGGTGAGATTGATCCATTCTTCAGCAATTGCGCCCTTGAATAGACATAATGCACTCCCAGTGAGTGGTTTTGACCGTACAAAATCAATAGAATAGGATATCAATGGAGCTATGGAGGCTCTCATACCATGTAGAAATTAATCCCAAGCTTATATCAATTGAACTCACAAAATTACTTGAAAAATATGCAACATACACTAAAAAAAGGGACTGAATATGTTGTATAACACAAACTGTTGTTGTATTAGTTTACACTAGCCAAACGTAAATAAAAATAGTTTGTACAAATATATAGTTACATCATGGATTCGAATGCATAAATATTCCATTTTAATTAGCGCAAAAGCAGGCTTACTAAACTAGTCAAAATCCCCCATAGGTGCATAAAACACTTTCCTAATATTTCAATATGATTACAAATTGGATGAATCAGTTGTTAAAACTGATAAGTGAAGGAAAGTGTACTAAATCATGCTTTTATGTGATTAAAATAAGGAGGGTGAGTTTTGATAAAAACAAGTCAGTTTTCCTTAAAACTATCTTTACCTTTCGCCTTAAAAATGTTGAAAAAGAGGGAAACTATGGATAAGGAAGGAATGTGCACTTGCTAAAATGGGAAGTCTGATGGGTTGTTAGAATCTTGTCCATAATATTTTCAAAGTGCTCCTGGAGGATTTTTTGGCAAGTTTGACCACAAGGAAACAAGTGGATGCCAACTAGCTAGTGTCGGACCTAGGAAATTAACTAAAAAGATTAAATTTTATATCCTAAGTATGGGAATGGTTTTTGATTATTCTAACACATTCCACGATATCATCTCCATTATAATTAGTGTGCATTCATTTATATTATAAACATCTCAACCATCAACAATAATAGACATAAAATATGAACATGTACACTCTCATTAATGCCTTAGATCCAATAATAATTGTAGAGCAAGATCCTAATAAAGGCATGTTTTAAAAAACTAGGTCAAATTTTGTTTGAATATATAAAAACCATGTGGCATGTCTCCATCAAGAGTAACATATACTAACAACATATAAATGTCAGTTGATATTTTAAACATGACAAGGCATAAAATAAATAATATCTTTTAAGTTCTATAACACTTTCACAAAACCAATACTTCAAGGATAGAATAAAACCCTAATAACATCGAATGATCCCTAAGAATCAAGAGTGCCCTGGAATTCAACAATCCTAAAAAGGAATCCTTGATAAAAATCATGATAAAAGGTAAATTTACAATATAATAAATTATTGTAACTGTGTATAAAAACCATAAAAAGTTTGATAAAAAAAACATATCATGTGAATATTGGATGAAAAGTATGATGTGATTTTGTATTCTTTGAGAAATTGCATGTGCGGTATGCCCCTTCAAAACTTGAGCTTTCAGAAATGGAGATGCTATGCGAAGATTAAAATGTCGAGAAAACTAAGAATGAAAAGTGGAATCGCATCAATTAGAACATTCACCCACGAAACACAATCTGATGTGGGTGAGGCATGAATCACTGTAGCGTGTATATAGAAATGAATCACATGAAATTGACTAAAAATATAGAAAAATACAACCATATGCCTAAATTACAAGGAAAATGGAGAGTGAAACTACCCTTGGGATCCTTCATTACCGAAAATTGGGGGAAAAGAGTGATTTCCATAGATTTTCTCTAGAAATTGGGGGCTAAAGATAGATTGGAGGGATATTTTACTAGGGAGAAAATATTATTATTTTTTATTTCCTCATTAATATAGAGTAGGCTATTCATTTTGGATTTATTTTTTTCTAATAAATATTGGGTGAATATTGTTTAGCTAAAAAAACACCTTTCATATAAGAAAATAACTGACTAAATTTTTGTAACCCACTTAATATAGCCCATGGGCTACATATAGCTCGTAAAATTATCCATGGGTCACACGATTACATAATTTCACGCACTTTTATGGGTTGAACGCCTTTCGGCATCAATAATGTTGATAACATGTCTGCTACATTTTTTCAATACCTATCATTAGGCCTATGTTGGACGCAAATGTCTAGCCAACTATGCCACCTTGAGATCCTACATCTCCTCATCATCCTAAATGGGAGGAGGAAGACTGTTCCCATCAAATATGCCAATTCCTTCAAAAAATATAGTACACATAAATAATTAGACAATTTCATTAAACAATTTAATATAACGATTTTGAATATATTTCATTTGCACTAAGTATAAAAAATAAAATGAAACTAAATTAATTTAAACATAGTGATAATATTACTTCTCTCATTTTGTGGATCATCTTGGGTGAAGAAGATGTTGTGGCATACTCTCTTATCCAATATTTTGTATGGATATGTCACAAATTCTAATGCATGCTCATCTTCTCTGGATAACATCACGAGCACCTTTTATGTGATCCTATATGGGAACTCAAGATGCCCCCTCTTGGACATCATCTTCCCCCACATGTGCATATGCACATCCATCATCGAAATAGGAGGGAGGTTCTCAAATGATGTCCTAGTGTCTGAAAACCTCTAAAAAATAGACAAAAAAGTATATGAACTAAAAGGGAAGTTGACTCTCCCATCAATATGTGCATGAAATTGACTAAATACGAAATAAAACTGCCATTAAAAATGGCATACCACCTAATGCATTTAGGTATCTACAATAAATAATCAACATCATACAATAGAGGGAAATTTATGTGCTTCCCATCAGTGACATAGTGCACCACCATTGTAAGAATAAGAGAAAGGCACCTAATTTCTTATTGACCAAAAGCAGAAATATTAAGCTTCCCCCTACACACTCGAAAATCAACAGGATCGATGACATGGCCACTGATATATCTCTAAGAATAATGTAGTTAACTCTTTGCTTCAGCATTGTCTCAGACATCAAGGAAATAGAGAAAATCCTCCTCTCTCCTTGATATCCTAGTGATGAAATAAATTTACTCCTCAATGGGTTGGAACCACTAATCAGGCCCAATGAGAAATGCCTACCTGTGATGATCCTAGTGTTAGATCAACTGTGCCAACAATGATGAGTTCCCCTTTAGGGATGTAACCTACTATATGATTCAAGAGGTTGATAACAATTAATAGGTATTTGGTATGAAAGTAATAGGGTGAGGTTAGAAATCCATCTCCCTCTCCCTATCCTCCCACTCATGCATGAAGTTAAATTGATCAACCTATGCATGGTGTTTCTCATCAGCCTCTTGCTTTTGACATCTCTATTTCAAATATAGAATGAATCATTGTCATAAATCAACACATAAAAACATAAATTTTTCATTCAATTAGCATGTTATTTAATAACATCATATAATACAAAAATTTCTCAAAAAATTGATTTTGACTAGCGGTGTGAACAATGTTCTTTTACCACAAGCACATTACAAATGTTGCTCTTGGATCACATGTGCACTAATTAAAAAATCTTCATTGGGTGTTTGATAATTTTTAATTAGTTGATGATGATGCATGCATTAAACATTAGCACATCGAAAATGGTGTTCAAATGATTATAAACTACACCATAAATGTCATTTGTGATTTTAAAATTTTTAATGCTTTAAAGATGCTCCAATTACAAGTCAACGCATTGAGAAATTGAAGTGGAGAGTTCACTATAGTGCACTGTTAAAAATTTAGTTTTCTTTGGAATTTTTAAAATTTTACGCCCCTTAACATGCATTGTGGAAATGTCATCTAGCAGTAAATGGTGTGTATGCATTCTTAGAGTACACCGTAGCATCCCTTTGTGCATTCTAAAATTTTTGATGTGATAATAATGTGTCATTTATACATTAGCACATCATGACATTGTTGGAATATCAAGCAATAATGGGAGCAGGAGTGAATCAGTATTAATCCATCTAATTAAATTTTTATCACTTAAAAAAAATTAAAAATAAAGACAGAACACACAGTATTATCATGGAAGCCCAATTGGGTAAACCAAAAATGCTTTCTATTATGAAAAATTATATTTACAAATAGTGTATTCTTGATTGTATAGACAAGGATGCTTATACACCCTATTTTCCATATACTACTGGAAGGAGGCTACGACCCCCTAGTTTATCAGCTACTACTGAAAGGATGCTACGCCACCCTATTTACTAGCTAGTACTGGAAGGAAGCTATGAGCCCCTTCTAGGCTTGTTTCCTTCCCTAGCATCTCCCAACTACCCTTAAATGATAAATCAATCTCTAACTTATGTACAATTCAATGTACAAAGAAAATTATTTGAAAGTTTAAATCTTTTTTATATACCCTCAAATGTCTCTCTTCATCTAATAGTCACATACCTTCATCATGTCTCTTCACAACCAAAAAATAATTTGAAATTACCCCTTTGTTAATTTGAAATTAACTCTCTGTTTAATTTGCGAAATTACCTTTCTGCAATTGCCTTTCCTCAATTATCTTTATGCAATTTCCTTTCTGCAATAACCCTTTTGCAATTACGGATTGCGGGTGTGCATTTCGACTTGTCTCGAAACTGCTTCCATGGTTACCTTTCTGCATGTACCTCTCCGCAATGACCTTTCCACAAATACCTTTACGCAATCACCTTTCCTCAAGTACCTTTCCGCAATTGAGGATTGTAGATTGCGGGTATTCTTTTCGACTTTTCTTGAAACAGCTTCTGGAGTTTGTCTTCTGCAATGGCAGATTGCACATTGCGGGTATGATTTTTGACTTTTCTCCAAAATGAATTTCATAAATATTAGTCTGCAGCTTTAACAAGATCGCACCTTGGCATTGTGGAAACTATCCTAGACCATTGATCTTTCTCTCTCTTATGATATGGACCGTCCAAATCTTCACTTCATAGAAATTCAACATTATAATGCTTATGACTTTGCTTATCCAACTATGTTATTTTGCCTCAATATTTTTGGACTATTTCATCAATGTTTCCCCATGATCTTATGTTGACAACAATGCCAATTTAATCAACAATATCCCCCTTTGGAATTTATGGCAACATTTTCTTCTTTAGGAAATTTTTCTCCCCCTTTGACAACAATGACAAATTTTACACAAAAACGTTCCTCCATTTTATATATTCCTTCA
>LPNX011162464.1:360475-442866 GCA_001517045.1 Pseudotsuga menziesii | reverse complement strand
TTTGAGGAAACCAAAACCACTCAAAATTATTAACTTATAGACTTAAAATCACTCTCCATGTGGGTGTGTCTCCCCCTATCAACATTTTTCCTCTTCATGTGATAGGGTTTTCATCCTTTTAGTTAATTTTTAATGATGAAATATAACCCCCAATTTCTACCTAAGATAGGAAAATGCCTCTACAGGTAATGAATTAGTGAAAATGTTTGCAATTTGTTCATTTGTATTAATATACTCCAATTTGACCACTTTCTGAGACACTTTTTCTTTTAAAAAATCATATTTTATTGGAATATGTTTTGTCTAAGAATTCATAACTATATTTTTGGATATGGTTATAGCACTTGTATTGTCACATTGTATAAAAATGGGGTCCTCATATTTCACAAGTAAATATTCCAATGTTTTCTTCATCCAAATGACTTATGTACAACATGATGCAACAACAATATACTCGAATTATGTTGTATGCAATTGTTATAGTTGATTTTACCACACATGGTTGATCACATATTTATGGCCTTCCTTATCCCTCTGTAGACTCTTTAGACCCCATGGACTCATATTATCCTCTTATGATCCAAGTTCATCCCTTGAAAACCCATGTTTATTGTTGTACGCAAATTTTAATGCCATACTTGCGTGTACACGTGAATTTTGACCTCAAACCCGTGTACATCGGGATGTGTGCATAAATCCAAATACTTTTGGAGTTTTCCTTCATGTGAGTCTGAACCACTTGACTCTTGGCCTTCCATATTCCTTGATATCACTCGGATTTGACCCTCCATTACCCCATGGGAGTGCTATATAAGGAACCCCTTGGATACATTTAGGAGGAGGAATTCAAGAGCAATGAAACTATAGTCTATTGTTGCCATAGCTTGCATATACTTGAGTCTGAATCCCTTTGTCCCTTTGTCCCTTTGTGAGCTTGCTATCGAGATATGGAGGACTGATGTGGTGGAGGCCCAGCCCAGGTGGAGGACTCGGTTTCTCTGGTTTGTAGATGTGATGACAGAGGTTGTCACTTGTGTAATCTATGATTTGATTAATAGAAATATCTTTTCTTATCCAATAATGTGCATTTGAATGTAAGTATTGAATCCATGGGTATTCTTAATTGCTTATACATTGTTGATTATATATTCGAGAGTAGATCTAACACCATATTATATAGCATGCTTGTCTTGTTTGTTGTTGTTGAGAGAAAATTGTTAGTGCAAGCAGGATTGGAAAAAGCTCAATGGGGATCTACTTCAACCATGCAGACTAAGGTATGCTTTGAGGTCCCTTAGTGTTAGATTTTTGGTTTCTCTTACATATTGGGAAAGGATTGATTTCTTGTGTTGAGTTGCTTGTTGTGGTACACCCCAAGCCATAGGAAGTTTCTCTCCGTAACAGAATTGGTGACCATACTGGGGACGTTCCTAGTTGTTTTTTATTTGGGGTTGGGGGCACAAAGTGCTTGATATTATTGACTTGCTCTCTATTTCTCCCTATTTCTGTGTCACATTTAGTAGTATGTTCATCCATTGACACTCCCCTAGATTGGTTTGACTCTTGGCCTTCTTTTTACCACTGTCTTCTCTATATACACAATTTTTTGGATAAAAGTCGCATACATACACGGGTTTTTGGCCAAAATTCACGTATACATGTAGGTTTTTGGCCAAAATCCACATATACATGCAGGGTTTTAACCAAAATTCATGTACATGCATTGTTGTTCTTTATACAGCTGCATACATCCTCCATTTTGGTTGAGTTTGATGTTATGGGAAGTTGTTGGGTGGGTTATGAGTGTGGTTGGGTCTTCCTGGGTTTTGATGTTGTTTTTTGACTACTTCTTTCATGACCAGAGACCGCTTTTTCATTAATTTTTCTTTGAAAGTAGTTTTAGTCATTTATCTTTTTGTTTTTCCATTAGTGCATCACTCTTTTTTTCTCGGTGTCTTGCTAGGCTTGTGTTTTATACTTTCTGCAGAGACTGAGAGTTTTTAATGACTTCTATTGCATTTTTCATTCTTTTATATTGAAAAATACAAAATAGCTGCACTCTTAGTTGCATCTTAGATATGGATTTGAGGAGGTACTTGCATTGGATTGCTTCGATGAGAGTTGTATTTATGCTTTCAGATAGGAAGGATTGCATTGCCATTTGAAAAAGAATGAGTATTTTTGCATATCATGTAGTGGCATACCATGTTCTTCGTTCTATACATTGTAATTGGCATTGCTTGTTAGGTGTGCATATTTACTTCAATGTTGAGTCCTAAATTCATTATTTGCACGGCCATTTACCCTTTGACTAATCACATCCAACTAAAATCAACGCTTATTAAAATGAATTACACTCTTTTATTTTATAGGGTGCATCAACAAGATTAGGTTTTAGGGTCTTGGAATAGTTCACTGTGAGTCAATTCTCAGATACCACTAAACAAAACAAGTAGGTGTCTTTCCACATGAGATAGTGAAATCCTTGGTACAATTAGTGTTTCTCGGGACGCTCCTCTTACACAGGATTGAATCATGAGGAAGTGCACATGATTGTGATTGGGATGACCCCTAGTCACTTTATTTGAGCACTGGAGATATTTCCAAGATTTTTTTGTATATGGGGGCCTTTGAGGTATTGATTGGTGCACCATTGGGGTACCAGTTTGTGCTTTCAGGCTTCGGTATTTGCTACCTTTCCCATACATGGTCATATTCCATCCTCTACTCCATTTGTCGAGGATTTTTATTCCCTTCACTCGATCTTTACACCAGTGGTCACCCTCACGGGGGTGGTAGTTCATACGTGAACGTTGGGTATGCACCTTACTTTCTTATACTAGTTGACTTTTGGGATCATGGTTACTTGAGTATATTTATGTTCTCTTGAGTTCAAATCCTTTTATTTTCGTCATTCCTGGTATCATATCACCCATCCTTGGTCCTAGTATGGACCCTGGTGTCGTACTTGGGGGAATCACAACCCCTTACCGTGCTCATGGATTTGGGAATGGTCATATTCCATCCTCTACTCCATTTGTTTATTCCCTTCACTAGATCTTTACACTAGTGGTCACCCTCACAGGGGTGGTAGTGGATACGTGAACGTTGGGTCTACACCTTACTTTCCTTCTTATGTCCCATTTTACACCGCACTGTTTCCTTTGAATGCATTTGTCATGATCAATCCTCCCTATATCCTATAGTTTGGAATTTTTACTGATTGTTTCTAGTTTTTTTGGACTAATATTGTTGTCGTGTAGGGTCCTTGTGTTTTCACACTCTCTCCAAGGTCTTCAACTCATTCGTTCCTATTACAGGTATCATGTCTAAACTGGCATATAGGTTAGGATTTAACATCCTCCTACATTTTTCATGACCTTAGGTACGAACCCATTCCATGGTGTCATAGAACCTTCATGCTGCTGTCACCAGTGCTGTTATGTGAATAGTAGAGCTTTCCCATACATGGGTACCCTAGTTAGATCCCATATTGCATTTGGTGCCCATTCCAACATTTCTCCTTTAGGTTTTGGGAGTCCTTTTAGTCTCACCATGTCTTTGAGCAAGAGCTTCATACTCCTCTTCAACTTTATGCTGGCCATTCCCCCGAGAATCCCTTGTATATATCAATTTGTAATTCCATTTTCATGATTTTTGCTTGCCTTCTTGAGCTTTATGTCAGCTCCCTAAATTTGATTTATCAACCATATAGCCTGATATTTTCTCATGTATAGCCAAGCAGATCCTTTTTACATATATTTTGCATCTTGATCATCCATTTTACTAAGAGGATACCTTCACCCGAGTATCGTTATCCTGCACATATATCCTTGCATTGAGCATAGGCATGTTCCACTGCTTGGAATCAGTTTGATTGTTTCCTTGACTCTCGTCTCCTCCTATATTTGTACTATATTTTTTTGAAAAAATCTGAAAAAGTCCAAAAAAATTTAAAAAAAAAACAAAAATCCGGACATGAAAAGATGTTATCTTTGTTAGCAGTTGAGTCGTGTTTCCTTTGAACAGAGAACTGTATATCACATCCATTGGTTGGGTATTAGTTTGACTTTAGGATTTGTACTCGTTACTCTAAGTTTATCTCCATCGACTAGTTAAGATTCCAGTCCCTATGGAGCCTCTATTGATTCCTCCTATGTCATAGATACGCCCAGTTTGCATATCGAGTCCATGTTGCTACCTTCAATCACCATTCACCTTTATTCTCTTGTTCGAAGGAAGTTGATGCCTTAGTCAGCCATTCCTTAGTTATCTTGACTTTGCATGACGGCCATTCTCGGTACTGTTACTAGTTTGTGCACATCTTGTTTGACTTCTTCCAATTATACAGCGTTGTTGAGTACCTCGTGTTGGTTGTTGGGGGATGACTTAATGCCCTTCTTCCAACGGATTTCATTCCATCGACTTTAGATTATTCATTCTAGGATAGGATTCTATAGTCATTTGAGTGCCTTGAGACTTACAATCATCAGTGGTAGGTTCTCGCTCCATTGAGAGTTTTGGGAATACATCAGTGTCCCCTGATCGATGGATTCTTTCATGTGTTCAACCTCAACACATCTATTCACACTTGTTGGATTGCACTCTGTACCTTGATTCCCATTTTCATTATCGGTGGGTGATCTTGCATCCATTAACGGTATGCATCAATGACTGGTAATCAAATAATGGACTACTATGTTTGACCTCGACACCTCTATTCCCATACTAGGACATGTAATCGTAGCGGTTTTTGTAGAATAACTTCCATCTTGGTGGAATTCCACATATGCTGCCTCCTTCATCATGCCATTTTTCATGAGATTTTAGCTCTCGTGATTTGATTCCAGTCTATATCAAATATCTTCAACCATTATGGAGATCTTGATCCATTGTATATCTTCAACTTCTATGGAGATCTTGATCCATTGTATATCTTCATCATGAATATTTTGATCTATTATATATTGTACGTGGAAATGACCAAACACGTCACATTTTGTATACGATGCCTATTCATGGCCATTGTACTCTTATGTATCTGGGACTACTATATGTATTTGCAGTCACATGTAAATATTGATTATTGTACTATACTAATGGCTTGTTGGTTCTTCCACCTGGTTCTTCATCACTCTGCTTCTTGGATGGATTTTATAATGTATTTCTTCCATCATGTTACCCATCTGACCTATTACAGAGAGAAACTTCCTATGGCTTGGGGTGTACCACAACAGACAGCTCGACACAAGAAATCAATCCTTTCCCAATATGCAAGAGAAACCAAACATCTAAAACTAAGGGATCTCGAATCATACCTTATTCCAGACGGTTGAAGTTGATCCCCGTTGAGCTTTTTCCAATCCCTCTTGCGCTAATAATTTTCTCTCAATAACAGCAAACAAGACAAGCATGCTATATAATATGGCGTTAGATATACTCTAGTATATATAATCAACAATGTCTAAGCAATTAAGCATATCCATGGATTCAATATTTACATTCAAATGCACATTATTGGACATGAAAATATATTTCTATTAATCAAATCAGAGATTACACAAGTGACAACCTCTATCGGCACGTCTACGAACCGGAGAAACCGAGTCCTCCACCTGGGCCTCCACCACCTCAATCCTCCATCTCTTGATAAAAATATCACAAGAAAAGGAAAGCTTAGGAAGAACAAAAAGTTCACCAAAGGGACAAAGGGATGCGGACTCAAGTATATGCAAGTTATGGAAACAATCAACTATAGTTTTGCTGCTCTTCAATTCCTCCTCCTCAATGTATCCCAGGGGTTCCTTATATAGAACTCCAATGGGGTAATGGAGTGACAAATTCCAGCGATCTCAAGGCATATGGAAGGCCAAAAGTCAAGTAGTTTGGAATCACATGAAGGAAAACTCCAAAAGTATTTTATTTATGCACACATCCCAATGTACGTGGGTTTGAGTTCAAAAGTCGCATGTACACGCGAGTATGGGATTAAAATTCGCATAGAACAATAAACAGGGATTTTTAAGGGATGAACTTGGATCATCAAAGGATAATATGAGTCCATGGGGTCTAAAGAGTCTACAGAGGAATAGGGAAGGACATAAATATGTGATCAACCATGTGTGGTAAAATCAGCTATAACAACAGTGAAATGGAAGTCTAATTTTTGCTTAGCCATGATACCAAGCAATCTCCTAAGTAGAATGCTACTCCACTAGTTCTTTTTCTGTCATCAATAATTCTTTCCCAATCTGCATCAAGGAATTTCCTTAGAGTGAAGTTATTTCTTTTTGGATACCATAATCCATAGTACCTTTTAGATAGCTAAGAATTCTTTTTACTGCAACCACATGTGTTTCTTTTGGGGTTGACTGGAATCTAGCAACCAAAACTACAACCTCCATTACATCTGGTCTCATAGTTGTTACATATAATAAATTATCGATCATTAACCTATACATAGTATGATATACCTCTAAATATTCATCATCCTTGCTCAATTTACAACTAGTGACCATAGGAGTACTAACAATTTTGGATTCTTTCATATTGAACTTTTTCAAAGTCTCTTTGATATACTTAATTTGAGAGATAAAAACACCTTTTTCTAATTGAGACACTTGTAAACCTAGAAATAATGTTAGTTCTCCTAACATTGACATTTCAAATTCCTTCTTCATTTTTGAAACAAAGTTTACACTCAGAATTTGTAGATCACTTCCAAATATGATATCGTCTATGTAGAATACAACCATTAGAGGAAATTTCAACTCAAAATGGGCCTCCTAACTAAAATTAATAAAATAATAGTTAAAATAATAAAAAAATATTTATTAATTCTGGAGGAAGAAAAGAAAAAACTACTTTTTTGTTTGTATTTTCGGCATATCTCCTTGTGTTTTTACTCAAATTTCAATTGGAAGAGCTCGTTGGATATGGAATTAAATTCTTCATCCATTGAGTACCCACTCATCATGCTTTTGACAGGCCTTGCTACCCCAAAAACAAGAAATACCTGAAAAAATGTGATGATGCACATTGTTTCAGGTATTTCTTTTTTTGGGGGTTGTGGGGCCTGTAAAAATTATGTTGAGTGGGTACTCATTGGATAGAAAATTTAATTCTGCATCCAACAAGCTCTCCCGATTGAAATTTGAGTAAACAAATAGGGAGATATGTCGAAAATACAAAGAAAAAAAGTAGTTTTTTTTATGATACCTATCCCCAAATTTATATTAAAAATTTGTTTAAGAGGTGCTCCCTTTTTTAATTTTAAAGAATTTTGATTGGCTAATACATGATGACATGGAATTTGTATTCTTTTTGCAAGGCCCACTTTAAATTGAAATTTCCTCTATTGAATGATCATATATTTTCTTTCAAATTTTATGTATGTATTACTCTCGATGGCCCCTATTTTATATCCTTGTTTCATTAAATAATTTTCAAGTCTTGAGAACCATAATCTTGGAGTTGTTTTAAGGAAATAGAGTGCGCTTTTAACTTTGAAAACATAATTTCTATTTTTTGATAGGAGAAAAACTTCAGGTTTCTCAAGATAAACTTCTTCTTCAAGTTCTCCATTAATAAATGCAGATTTTACATCCATTTGATACACTTTAAAGTTCTTGTAGCATGCAAATGATAAAAACATCCTAATGGATTCAAGGCTTGCCACAGGTGAAAAATTTGCTTCAATGTCAACACCTTCTACTTGAGCATATCCCTTGCATACTAATCCAACCTTGTTTCTTATCACATGGCCATGCTCATTGAACATGTTTTTAAAAATCCATTTCATTCCAATAACATTCATTCCCTTAGTTCTTGGGACAAGTTCCCATGTTTGGTTCTTCTCTATTTGATCAATTTCATCATTCATAGCCTTGATCCAATCCTCACCTTTTCAAGCTTCTTTAAATTTTTTGGGTTCTACTATAGAAAGAAGTGTTTATTTGTCATCATAAAGTAATTTTCTCCTTGTTTTAACTTTCGACTCTTTATCACCAATTATTTAAATTTGAGGATTATTATTCTGAACCCAACTAGATGGTTTCTTGTGTCTGATATTGGAGAATATTCATTCTCTACTTTTTCTTATTCTTCCTCAAAAGAATCCTCTTCTTGTGAACTTTCTTATTTTTATTTATTATTTATTCTTCATCATCAGTCAACATCAACATTTTCTTGGATTTGTATTTTTCTTGGTTTAGCATCATCGACAGTTACATTTGTAATTTCTATGATTTTGTGTAGCCTTATATTATTAAATCTATATTCCTTTTAGGTGGAAGAATATCCAACAAATATTCATTCATTTGTTCTAGAGTCAAACTTCCCTAGATTATCATCATCTCTTTTTATGTAGTAATTACTTCCAAAAACTCTAAAATATTTAACTAAAGTTGGTCTTCCAAAACATAAATCATAAGGAGTCTTGTAATTATTCACTCTGAGTTGTCCTTTGTTTTGTACATAGACAATTGCATATATTGTTTCTCTCCAATATCCATCAGGAAGTTTTTCTTCATTAAGCATAGTTCTAGATACTTCTTGTACTGTCATGTTCTTTATTTCAACAACTCCATTTTGCTGAGGAGTTTTTGAAGCTCAAAACTGCCTCTTGATTCCATGTGTTTCAAAAAACTCATTGAACTCATTTGAGGTGATCTCACCACCATTATAAGATATTAGACATTTAATCTTGAGATTTGCTTCATTTTCAACAAGTGCTTTGATGGATTTGAACTTCATAAAGGCTTCTAATTTTCCTTTAAGAAATGCCACCCAAGTCATCCTTGTGCAATCATTGATTAATGACATAAATTAATGTTCTCCTTGAAATATTTTAGTCCTTGTTGGTCCACAAAGATCATTTTGAATTATTTCTAATGGCCAAGAGGTTGTATTCTATTTGAACTTGAAGCTTGTTCTTGTTTGCTTCCCATGAAGACAGTGCCTACAAACATGATTATGTGGTTTTATGATCTTTGGAAAATTCCTTACATTTCCCTTCTTACTAACTTTTAGAAGATTGTCAAAGCTCAATGACCCCATTCTTCCATTCCATAGAAAAATTTCATCAAGTTGACTCATATAACAGTGTTCTTCATTTTATAGAATATAAACATTGCTTGGAGTTCTCACATCAGTCCCAATAAATTTTCCTGACTCTTTTCTTCTGATTTCACACTTCTTGGAATCGAATATACATGTGTACTTGATCACATGTTCAAATTAGACTAAGGAGATTAGGATTTAGGTCTTCCACTAGCAACACATTTTCAGCTTTGATCTTGTTATTGATAGCAGTTGTACAATTACCAATTATTTTGGAAGAGATATTATCTCCAAAAGTAACTTTTCCCTTATTTATTTGTTTAATCTTACAAACTTGTTATTAGATTTTGACAAGAAGATCTTGGGCCAAAAATAGTCTTTACATATATTGCACAAGAGAAATAAGAGAAGAATAATTAAAGAACAATATGATAAATCTTCCATTAATGATTATTCACATTATGGGTGAATATATAATACAACATCAATGAATAATTTGAATACCTACATAGGTAGTTGAATCCTACCAACCTAGATTGACTATAGAGATAACTATGAGTGGAAAAATCACCATTATAGCTAACTAGTATAACTCCGTATCACTAAAATAGTTAATAACCAGTTACAATCACTTACAATCAGTTTAATGAATGGGTTAGGTGAACAAAGGAGCCTATATTCCCTTGAATCATGCAAACTAGTGCTAGAGATAATGGAAGTGATCTAACTAATGGGGATTGGATTTTAACTAAGGATAACTGCTGACCTACTGGAGTCAACTATTGGACACTGCTGGTGACACTCTGAGTGGGTTCCTATAAAATAGTGATTGATCCCTAGAGCTCCAAAATGCATGCAGTTATGTGCAGTAAGTGGCATAAATCCACTAGTTATGTCTTCGATGCATTGGTGAAGTGATGAGACATCCTAAGCTAGGTAAATTAATCAAATAGACTTTATGTGGTCAAAGGAGATGAAGGGAGGGTTAATAAAAAATCCTAACACCTTTCCTTTAATCCTAACTTTCAACTTCCTAGGCCCTGGTAACTGAGACCAAAGGTCACCCATTACAATCTAAATAAAACATTATTTGTCCATGAAAAAATCGATGGAAAAGGAAAAACCCCATGGGGAAAATCCTTCCTACAAATGGACCATAGATACACCAAAAGTAAACTACTCCAAATCCAAGTAGGTTTGAACTTGATTAGATGTCTAGATATATTTTCTTCTTGGTAAGAAGAGAAATATGATCAAATTGATCAGGAACATATACAGTTGCATAAGAGTTTATGGGACCATGTAAAGCAACTAAGATAATCCGACAAAAGATAAATAAATCAGAGTCCTCATTGAACTTGATCTTGAAATCAGGTTCAAATGATTATTGATGTGCTTGATAATTTGAACCATGTGAATTATATTCAGCTCTATATGAGGAGAGCATGCATCCAAGTGAATGCAAGAGGTCTCCATCATTTCTACCACTATGAGGAGATGAGTATGTGATTGAGAAGGAAGAGACAAAAGACCCGAGACCATGGAGAGAGAATTATTGAGCTCCAATATATGATGTAGATTCTAAAAAAATCCATGAAATTACAAAATGTAATATCAACAATTCATAAGAATATACCAACATCAAATCCCCAACAACAAGTTTGAAAGAGCCTTGAGGTGCTTGATTTTTCTCACAAAAACTGATGAGATCGGGTACAAGCATAATTGGGAGGTCTTGAATCTATGAATTTCAAAAAATTAAGGTCAGAGACTCAGTGGAGATTTCTTCAATAGTGGAGGTTTGAAAATCCTCTTCTAGAGTAGCCGCATGAACACATGAGACATCAAAATTCTCAAAAAATTTGAGAACAGTAACAAAATGAGGCTGGTTTTGAATTGAATCAGTTTAAGCCTTAGTGGAATGGAAGGAGAATTCTTCAACAATGGAGGTTTGAATCTCCTCTTTTGGAGTAGCTGCATGAAAACATGAGACATCAAAGTTCTCAAAAATTTCGATACCAAAAACAGAATGAGTATGGTTTCAAATTGAATTAGTTGAAGGATCTGTCATTTATTTATCTTCCAGAACTTCATCTTCTTGAGAAATATTGGAGGCTAGAAGAACTTAAAAGGATATGTCAGATGCACTCTCCCAATTCTTTGCACTAATCTCTTCAGTCTACTGACCAAATGCGTTGTCCAATTTGGACCAAATTTTTCTTAGGAATTCAACAACATCAATGAGATAGGGCATCCTAAAAGAAATGGCTAGACACATGGCTCCATATGGTCTATCATAGTTATTGAAGAAAATAGATTTCTCATCATCAGATTCTAGCATTTCCACAGCTCCAATAGACACATCAAAGAGCTCATCACTCTTAATATATGCAATCATCTTCAATTTCCACTCAGCGTAATTGAATAGTGATAGAGGAGAAACTAATATCAAATCCATATTGAAGTTGTACAATATAGGTTTTTTCAATTTTCTTCTTCAAATTCAGAAACAACTTCGAATCCAAGAAGTTGTACATATAAATCAAATCATGTAAGTAAGCTTTATTAAAAACTTTAAAACGTGTTTGATGTCATGTTGTCAATTCAATCACAACTTCTTCTACAATCAACAGAATCAAATTCTGTCGAAGATCCATTTGAGATATCGAAGAGATATTTCAAATAATTTAAGTAACTTGACCTATCTCATCATGTGGAGTGATAAATATCAAGCTGAAATAGAGGGTACAGATGTATGTGCACTGTTGCAACCCTCCGATATTCAACTGAACATATCTCTCAAACCAGAGACTCAAATTGAATTTCAAGAAAAAACTACCATTTCAGATCACTGAAACAAATTTCAAACAATATATGGTAGGACCTCTAAGATGATCTCTAGAGATCTCGGTACCTCTTCAAAGTTGGATGATATCTTCAAATTTTGTTTCTAAAATTGTACCTACACAAAACTAGAAATAAATTTTTTATTACAGCCTGATCAAGCTCTAATACCATATTAGATTCTGACATGAAGATCTTGAGCCAAAAATAGTCTTTAAATAGATTACACAAGAGAAATAAGAGAAGAATAATTGAAGAAAAATATGAGAAATATTCCATTAATGATTATTCAAATTATGGGTGAATATATAATACAATATCAATGAATAATTTGAATACATACATCGGTAGTTGAATCCTACCAATCTAAACTTACTATCGAGATAACTAGGAATATGAAAATCACCATTATAGCTAACTAGTGCAACTCCATATCACTAAAATAGTTAACAATCGGTTATAATTAGTTAAATGAATAGGGTAGGTGAACAAAGGCACCTATATTCCCTTGATTCATGAAAAATGGCGCTAGAGACACTGGAAGTGATATAATTGATGGGGATCAGAGTTTAACTAAGGATAATTGATGACCTAATAAAGTCAACTGTTGGACACTACTAGTGGCACTTCGAGCGGGTTCCTATAAAATAGGGATTGATCCCCAAAGTTCCAAAATGCATGCAGACGGGTGCAGTAAGTGCCATATATCCACTAGTTATGGCCCCCATGCAATGGTGAAGTGATGAGACTTCCTAAGATAGGTAAATTAATCAAATAGACTTTATGTGGTCAAAGGAGACAAAGGGATGATTAATAATGATCCTAACACTTGTTTGTGTCTCCTTTCATATTCTTTAAACACCCACTATCAATGTGCCATATATTTTGTGTTTCTGTTGCCGATAGAGGTATTGAACATTCCACATCATCCTCATTGCCTTGAGATTTTGTGGTGTTATTCTTCATAGGAATCACTAGCTTACAATTTCTAGCTATGTGTCCTTGATTGCCACATTTGTAACATTTTATACAATAACTTTGTAGAGGAGCAAAAGAATTATAGTCTCTTCCTTTTGGATTGTTTTTAGTAACTTTCTTCTTATAGAAAGGATATTGTGATGTAATTCCTTTCATAATAAGAACCCTTAGTTTATAATTTCTGGCTATATGTCCAAAATTGTTACAGACAAAACAATTTCCCAAAAAGAGTTTCTAATGCCTGCTTGGAACATTATTTGTCCTTCTTTCATTTTGAGAGGGAGCAATTTTTTTACTGTATTCCTTTACAACTGGTCTCATAAGTTTATCATCATAAATTATTTTATCTCCTTCTTTATTTACAAAACAGGATTGTTCTGTCTTCTTCTCTTTTACATAACCTAGTCTAGTTTTATCTCTTGATGGTATTTAGCTGCTCAAGATGTTGTCTAGAGTATTTGAACTTTTTTCAAACATTGACTTAATAGTTTATTCATTAACATTATTTTCTAATTTTCCTAATCTCTTTTTCAAGCCTTTCATATTCTTGTATTCTCTTTTTGAGCTACAAATCTAGGTCCTCTTCAATTTTCTTGGCTTCTCAAAACTGGGTTTTCAAATTACTAATGATCTGTTTTGACTATTTGTTATTTTTCCACCATTTTTCAAGTTCTTCAAGAGAACTTACAAGTTCTACTTCAATATCTACCACACTTTCTACTTCTTCTTCAAGGATTATGTCTCTATTCCCTTGAATAGGAGTTCAACATATTCATCTTCACTAGACTCACTTTAGCAGTTATCATCCATGGAATAAAAGGTCTTCTTTTTGTTTTTCTTTTTAAAAATCCTTTTTTTAATTTTTTAATCTTCTGGGAACTTATCATCATCTGCTTGTTTGGGATAAGGGCATTTGGAAGCATAGTGACCAATTTCTCCATAGTTAAAACATTCTAAGGGTAATTTCTCTTTGTACTTACAAGTACCTCTCTTAATATTTTTAACAATAAGTGTTTCTTCATCATCAAAGTCTTCTGATTGAATATTTGTATTAGATTTATTGGTTACCCTGGATTCTTTAAATTTTTCTTCCTTCTTTTGGGAATTATATTCCTCAATCATCATTTCATAAGCTATGAGGATCCCATATAGTTCTTCCATGGTGAGTTTTTCAAGCTCTTCTCTATATTCTAGTGTGGAAATATTTGGATTGTAAATCATTGAAAGTGATATTAGTAGTTTTTCAGCTATTTCCTTTTCCGTGAATTCCCCCCCTATCCTTTTAATTGCATTATCGATTTTGTCAATTCTCTCAAAGTATTCTGAGATGTTTTCTTCTTCCTTCATTTTTATACTTTCAAATTGAATTTTAAAAGTCTGGATTTTGGCCCTTTTTACCTTGGCATTTCCTTCATAAATGATCCATAGTTTTTTCTAGATCTCCTTTGTTGTTTTTCAATGCATTACGTTGGAAAATATTGCTTTTCTTAATTCAGCCAAGAGTGCATTAACAACTTTAGCATTGTTTCCAAATTGTTTCATTTCATCAAGATCTATGGGAGGATATTTTGGATATGTATATCCTATTTCTACAATCATCCAAATATCTAGTCCAATAGACAGTATGTAACTTCTCATCTTAACGCTCCAAAAAGAACAATCTTCTCCATTGAATATTGGAACCTTGGAGGATGTTTTTACTTGTTGATCCATAGCGATAAAAGACTTTCTTCAATTGTTTAAACTTTTAGTGAAGTCCCTGATCTAATACCAAATGTTTGAATATCAAATAATACTGAGAGGGGGGGTGAATCAATATTAAACAATCTAATTAAATTTTTATCACTTAAAAACAAAATCTATAATAAAGTCAAAACACATATTATTATCGTGGAAGCCAAATTGGGTAAAATGCCAATTCTTTCTATTCTACAAAATTCTATTTACAAATAGTTTCTTCCTGCTACTATAGACAACTATGCTTCTACACCCTATTTTCCAGCTACTACTGGAAGGAGGATACGACCCCCTGGTTTATACACTACTATTGAAAGGATTCTAAGACACCCTATTTACCAGCTACTACTGGAAGGAGGATACGACCCCCTTGCAGGCATGTTTCCTTCCCTAACACCTCCCAACCACCATTAAATGATAAATTGATCTCTGAATTAATACAATTCAATGTACATAGACACGTATTTGAAATTTTAAAGCTTTTTTTATATACCCTCAAATGTATCTCTTCATCTAACAGTCATGTACCTTCATCATGACTCTTCACAACCAAAAACCAATTTGAAATTACCTATCTGTTAATTTGACATTACCTCTCTGTTTAATTTTCAAAATTACCTTTTCACAATTTCCTTTCTACAATTATCTTTTCAGAACAACCTTTCTGCAATTGCAGATTATGGGTTGTGGGTGTGCATTCTGACTTGTCTTGAAACTGCCTCCGTAATTACCTTCCGAAATTACCTTTTCACAATGAACTTTCCACATTTACCTTTCCACAAATACCTTTCCGCAATCACCTTTCTACAATTACCTTTCCACAATTAACTCTCTGCAATTGCAGATTATGGATTGCAGATTGTGGATATGCTTTCCGACTTTTCTCGAAACAACTTCCGCAATTTGTCTTCTGGAGTTGCGGATTGTGGATTAGAGGTATGTTTTTTTACTCTTCTCTAAAATGACTTCTGCAAATATTCTTCCGCAACTTTAACAAGATCTCACATTAGCATTGTGAAAACTATCCTAGACCATTGAAATTGTTCTCTCTTATGATTTGGACCATTCAAATATTCACTTCATAGAAATTCAACATTATAATTCTTCTTACTCTTCTTAGCCTACTGTGTTATTTTGGCTCAATATTTTTGGACTATTTCATCAATGTTGCCTTATGATATTATGTTGACAACAATGCCAATTTAATCAACAAACATCGATGTAGAAATCTCAATGGACCACAACACTTAATGTAATATTGTTTTTTTAATTATGTTTTTTTCTCCAGTGCGGTTAGCACATGTTAGCACACTTTTCCTATGGTGAGTTTGGGTTTTGGGTTTTATTTTTAATTTCTATCATTTACTATGCACTATATACACATCAACACACTTGAAAATAGGTGCAGTAAGTTTATCAAACCTTACCATTGAATGTTTTCTCCTTCTAATTTTTTCAAATTTTTCACCCATAGTATTGATGCATTATGGACATGTCATCACAAAATTAAAAATGTGTAATTGTTCTTAGAGCACACTGTAGCCTCCCTTGATGAGTTTGAAAATTAATATGTGGCAGTGGTGCACCGATTACGCATTGGTGCACTGTTACATTGGTGTAAAAGATTAATGGTCTACACAACTTAATGTAATGATTTTTTTTTAATAACATTTGGTTCTGCAGTGCACTTAGAAACTGTCAATGCACCATATCTATGATGTGATTGGGTTTAGTATACACATTTGTTTATGTTGTTATAATTTTTTATAACATAGTTTATCGATTCATTATGAACTCATAGTGCGTCGCTTCCACAGTGTGGATCCTTATGAAATGCACCACCGTATGGTGCACCCTCTAAATATACAAGGAGAACCATGAGCGGTGTGATCCAAATGGTTCAAATGCGCCACTCAAGTTTTTTTGTTTTTTTTTTTAAATTAAGGAGAAAAAGGGTTAATTTTTAATTTTAATCTGCAAAAAAAAAATTATGAAGTAACAAAAAATTTACCTAGACATTTTCACATTGAGGAGGCATGGTTGTGTTGTATATCAAATTTGAAATGTTTCCCACCATGTGGAAAAATTCAAAATCCAGTCAGGAACCAACAGAAGTGAGAAATGTTTCCATGTGGAGCATGAATGATAGGATGTTTGAGCAAGGGATGTACAGCACCAATGTTGTACGGATCAAATGAACTATAGATGTGGAACAAATATTTTTATGTTGTATTTGTTTTATTGAATCTTGTTTGGTGTGCTCGACACTATAATGCACTACTGGGAGATCTAGCTTATCTAGAATGAGATCCATGCAACGAGGGGATTATGCATCACATAGGGGAGGATATCATGATAATTTTGGGAGAAATGTGCCACTAGTAGAGGATATTATGATGATTTTATAGATCTATGCACCACCACTATAGTAGGATCTCACAGCAAATGGAGTGCACCCTCTTTAAGTGGAGAAAGGAATGAAAACAACGAGAACCAATGCCGACACTAGAATAGACTCATAAGGAAGGGAACCACCTTTTGGAGGAGATCCTAATTCTCCATGGATGAGGGTAGGGTGCTACCTTTATCCCTTGGAGGAGAGAGGACTGATGGATGGACCCTTCCTTGAGGGGGGAGGTGCCAAGAATACTCCCATTTTAATTATTGGCCCCTCAACCCCTTTTACATAGTCAATTGTATTTTTTTCTCCTCCAAGGCACCTAATAGTTCATGCATTATGGTAGGATCGTGGTGAATGACTAATTTTGACATAAGACAATCAATATTTAGGCACCAACTTGAGGAACCTATGTTATAACACAGTTTTCCTTTGGATATGTGAGTGAAAATACCATGTTAAACTCTAATCACTAGGATATAAGTTCAACTAGGTAAAGAAAAACACTCCAAAGGTTCCATAACATGAGTGATTCACTCAGCATATCCATTTTACACATGTAATGGATTTAAAATTTTTACAAACAATCTTTCTTTAAACATGACAAAGGAGGTAACAAAGTACATGCAACTGAGTAGAATATTACTTGATTTGGATGGGGGTACTGGAAGGACCTTAATGGATGAATTATTGTTTCTAGTGAACACCTTGTTCATACTAGCTAGTAACAATTGTCTCCTACATGGGGATGTGTTCTTTCTATTTGCACAGTGGTAAATAATCCATAATCTTCAACCTATGGTCTATAAAAAATTTCAATCTTAACAGGAAAACCTTCAGTAGCACATGTTCATATAAAATCCATAAAAAATGAAATACCAAATGAGTTATTAGAAACTGAAGCTAACTAACAAATAAACTACCATTCATAAGTACGTCAATGAAATGATTGAAATTTTTTTTGTAAGTATACGTGGAAAGTAAAATGTTGAATGAAAAACTACTCTATTTTACATAGATTCCCCCTAGGCATCATATGTTACCTTTGAAGAATAGATTTACCAATTAACTATTTATTGCAAGATGGAACTTTTCGTTGTCTAGGTGGTTTAGGTGGAATGAATTTGACTCAGACATGTTATCAATTATGTAAGTACCTATCCACATATTGTCAAATGTCCCATGCTTTATTGAATTTTCCCTTCTCCTGTCCCATATTAAAAAGACTATGCCATATGTCTGGAAATTTCTCTACAAAGAAGCTTTTTCAAAGACCCCTTTTAGATTTTACTAATTTATGATACTCTAATCAAGCGCCTTCCTCATAAATCCATCCAACTTTATCAATTGATCCATTCTACCCTAGACTGGATCCTTCTTTGATGAAAACTCTCATAAAATCGGATCACTAGAAGTATGAGGAGAACTGGAAAAGTAACCTCAAGACGATAAACCAACTCATTAGGAATTTTCATAGTGTTATGTTTGTTTGTTATTCTATCTGCATAAAGGGCATACTTAACCTTGCCATCACATCCTTCTTGTTCTCCCCAAATGTCTTTTTGATGATGGCCATTAAGTTCCTATTTCTAGACTCAACAATTCTATTTCCTTGGGAGTAATAGTTAGATGAATGGTATAGTCTAATACCATGTTTGAAATATAAATATGATAACAATGTTACTAAATTCCATGGAATTATCCATGGTAATCTTGGTTGGCACACTAAATATCAATATTATCTTGTCTTCCAAGAAGTCCATGATTTTCCTATTGGTGGCTTTCTTATAGGGTATAGAATCAACCCATTTCATGAAATAGTTTGTAGATATGAGGATACAAGTCTACCTATTGCTTGAAGTCTCTTGAATTTCCCAATGAAATCAAGACCCCATTGTTGGAATGGTGCTTTAATTATAACTAGTTGTGAGGGGAGGGTTGTCAATCTCTACTTTCCTTTGAATAACTGACATGCATGCCATGCTCTAACAAACATGTGAACATTTCTCAAAATTATTTCCAATAGTACTCTACTCTTAGCCTTCATGAATTTGTGTGCTTTAGTTTTTGCACCATAATGACCACCACAAAATCCCCCATGCAAATATGTCATAAGTGTCTTGGACTGTGTTTCATAAATGCATCTAGTTAACAATCCTTGTTTCTTTACCCCAATCCATCGTGAATAAAACAATAATTAGATGATTTTGACTTTAATTCACTCTTTTTATGGATGACTAAGTGGCTTGAGAAAGTAACGTTCTTGAGGAAATATATAATATTTGCATACCACTCACGTTGTTCTAATTCATCGAATGTTGAGGAAACTGCTAGAGAATTGAGTTAATGGTTTAAACCAAGGGAGTATTCATTTTATTCTATAAACATTTGCATGAGAACATGACCTTTAATCAAATTTATGGGATTATTTCTAATTCATACTCTTTAATTTTAGAAACCCACTTCCCTATGATTCCTAAACATTCATATTGAACTAGAATATCCTTCATGGGTTAGTGGGGAACATATCCAATAATATTTGAGTAACCCACATAAGTCCAAAAGTGATTCTAGGATTTCACTAAGGAATAATCCTACTTTTCCAAAGTTTTGTACTTTAATTCTAAGTCATACAATGCTTTTCTCATGAATTCTATAGGATTCTCTAAACCTTCATGATTTTTCTGAAGAAGCAGTCTAGCAATAGTATCCTCAAAATAAAAATAGAAAATCTAAAAGTATTTTGAATAACCAAGACTTATAAATACCAAACACCTTCTAATGGATTCTTTATCACACAAAATCCTTTCCTTCCTTCATCACACCACTTCAAGGGAACATACTTTTTCAACATCTTAAGGATGGGATTTTCTATCTAGGCAAAGTTAGGAATGAATCTTCTAATGAAGTTTATCTTCTTGAGAATAGGCTGAAGGTATTTCTTAATCTATGGTAAAGGGATTTTATTATGTATGATTCAATCTTTATCCCATCCTTAGATATTATAATCCCTGATAGTTTCCCTTCATCGAACCCCAAAATTGACTTGACATGATTAAGAATAATCCCATAATTCATGCATCTCTCAAAAACTTGTCTTAGATGGCTTATATTTTTTTCTTCTATCCATTAAAAATGCCATTAATTCATCTTGATATTTCTATAAATTTTCTAGTTATATCTTTGAAGGAAAAATCCATATCCCTTTGAAAGCTCGCTCCTACATTTAAGAGAATGAAAGGAATTCTTAGGTACTCATAAGTCCCGCACGGTGTAGTAAAAGTTGTATTATGCTGATCATATTTATTAACCAATACTTGGTTATATCCTAAAAATACATCAAGCATAGACATGGTTTGTGAACTAGTGACCCTTTAAAGGAGATGACCCATGTTTGGGAGAGGGTAATTATCCTTCTCATAAGAGATGTTCATATTCCTAAATTCACTAGATATTTTGATCTCTCCATTATTTTTTATGACCACCGCTAAGGTAGATAACCATGAAGAATTCCAAGTAGATGCAATAATACCAACTACCATGTTTTCTAAAGTTCCTTCTGAACAAGGGGGTATAAGTTAAGATTTGTTTTCCTAAGTTTCTGTCTAAAAGGCTTAGAGTCCCTTTTTATTGGTATATTATGTTTCATGACATATTCCCTATATGTTTTAATCTCATCATAAGTAAAGGAAAAAACATATCATTACTCTATAACCAATTAAATTAAGTCCTTCTTTTCATGCTCATAGGTACCCATTGCAATTTTGATCATCCTAGAATTAGTCTTGGATCCAATATTTACTTCAATATAATCCTCGAGATTGACCACTTCTTTCTTTCCGTTATACATATCATGTCTATAAAACATATGCTCTAGGGAGAGTATTTCCTTGGGGTCTTACCCCTCAATACACTTATGTCCTTCCTCTAATGAATCAACCTCAAAATATTCAAATTCTCTAAAATTCTTCAAAATTCTAAAAAAATAATTGTCATCACTGAAACATTTCCATTGCATGATGTTATCTAGGATGGAAGGCCTAAATAATATTTCTATTTTTCCATGGCCTTTCAACAATTTAGAATTGGGTTGAAAAGAAGAGGTGGAAACTGTTAAGGAATATGCTTGCACATTCAACTCTCTTGGATTTTTTTTAGGGATAAAGCATCAAAATATTCCATTGTATCCCAAATTGCATTTATGTAGTTTTTAAGCCTCTCATTCTTTTATGAAAATTTATTCTTCACTTGAAGGATTTCCAAATCTGAATATCCCTTTATATTTAAGATCTTGATTTTCATGGCTATGGAAATCTATAACCACAAAAAGAGAGCCTCATATTCTTCTATATTATTTTTCGCTTTGAATTCCAATCTAAAATCAAAGTTGAATATTTCAGCATTTGGATAAGATAAGACAACACCTACACCTATCCCTCAATTATAGTGAACACCATTGAAATTCATGGACCAGATTTGATCATTTAATTGTTCCTTAAACCCTCTCATTATCGGTGATGCATGGTTGGATAACACCAGATAACACCTTTGATACTCAACTTCATATTGGTTCATTCACTGAGTATTTAGGATCCTTAACTTGATATCTTCTTTCTATCTCATGACGAAGGGTGATAGAAGTATTCCCCCTATTGGGATAGCATAAGATAATTCCATTTGAATGTTATATCACAAATAAGAATCTAAGTTTCTACATAACAACATGCCCCATGCATTTGGGACATCAATGAAAACTCCATGGTAAGAGAGATATCCGTATAAGATGCTAGCTTGAATGAAAAATATTGAATCAAGCCACAAACCTTTACTTCTCTTGAGTCCATGTCACGTGCACTTTTAGGTGGTTTGGTGGTCTTTAAAACAAGTTGATTCATGACCATTAGATACATGAAATTGGATGAGGATCCCAAATCTAACATGTTGTTTTGAAGAAACAAATCATTTATGGCCAAAGTGATGAATAAGGGAGGACTCCTTCCATTTCCTATATATTTATCCATAGTTTTCAAAACACTGGGATGCTTCACCCAAGTCTTTGCATTTTTCAACACTTTTCTCCTCAGGACCCTAGATAAAATTTAATAGCGTATCCTTTTGTCATGGTATTTTGATAATATCGGTAATTGGCACAAGTACCTTGGCATTTTCCATCCAACCCCCGAAGTCCATAATGAAATAAAAATTTGGAGGAATCTTAGCTTGGGGTTTAGGTAAGCTATGATGATGCTTTCTGGCACTTCTCTTGTCACCCCCCCTTCTCTTTTAATTCAATCCTTTGTATTCCATGATCTCAAAAAACTAATCAATAGAGGTATTTTCACCATAAATTTTGTCAACATTATCAATGTTGAAATTCTCTTTCCTTTAACTTTGTCTACGTGAATTCAAAAAATGGCATGAGTCCTACCAATTGCATTAATGTATTATGAGAATCCAATATAATTATTTTAATTATAATCAATGGATTCCTTATCATTAATCTGTCTATACTTAGCACAATTGTACTTTTTATGAAATAATTGGCATTCCATACAAAATGAAAGAGCCTCATACTCAAGAAAATGTGTTGGTTCAAACTGAGTAGGTAATCTTTCATCTTGAATATAGGGACCTATATTCCTTTTCCACCTCTCATTTCCATTGGGATGGAATTTGTTCCGATGAGATCTTTCCATTTGGATAATTCTATTTTACATTTCTCTCATTTGTTGGGCATAATTGGATTCCATAGTCTTTATATCTTTTGTTGGATGTTTAGTAGAGTCATGAAGTGCATCATTAGTCTCAACTACAACTTATTTGTCCTTAGGATTATATTTATATGTACTACCTATGACAAAGCCTGACAAGTTAGACCTTCATGAAGCTTGCATGTTCTTACATAACTTAATAAATGCATTTTGAGCTATGTTAAGTTCGTAGGGGTATTTATACCTTAATTGATATCTAATTTCTCTGGTAAATTCATCAATAAAGTGAATAAGAATGGAAATGGGAGGAGATGAAATAGGTGTTGGAAAACTAGAGACTATTCCATTGAATATTTTGATGAATGCCTCATAGGTCTCATTCCTATTTCATTTAACAATATTTACATGTGTTAATATATGTCTATTATCCCTTCTTTCTCCACATATTTCCATAAAGGAATCGTGATTTTTTTTCATAGTGTCAATCCCACCTAGAGTCAAGTCTGAAAACCAACCTAAGGAATCCTCCTCTAAAGAGAGAACAAGCAACTTCATGATTACGTCTTCATTCCTACCACCATATTTATGAATACATGCATAAAAGGTTTTAAGTGAGGCTTGCCAAATATAGCATTATTTCCTTGGTAGTAGGGAAGTTTATCAATTTCTCTTTCAAGTAAAGCATGAGGATTCCCAACAATATGAGAAAAATTCAAAGGAGAATATATATCATCCATTTAAAAAGTATTAATAGAAATATATCAAAAAAATGGAGATAAACGATATATTTGGCTCCTAATTGATCGAGTGTTTTACGAGAATAAATGATGTTCAATCTTATCCTCATAGTCCTTCTGAGTTTAGGAACAAGAGGGAACAACACCTGATTGTTTCTTCTTGTAGAATGCCTATTAGTATTTGAAATAAATTGAGTTTCCTAATCAAAATGTTAAATAGATAATCTAAAATATTAATCAAATAAAGTAAAAATATGAAAAAACAAGTTTGTTAATCCCAAGTGATAAAATATTGTAGTCCCAAATATGGCACAAAAATGTTGTTAGTGAGATTCACACATGAATGTGATAAAAATATCGTCTCGCAAAGAGTGCCCTTGGTGGCAAGTCGAAAAGTTGGGTGCATTGTCACCAAAACATTCAAATATTTCTAGTTATCCCAAATCCTAAACAAAACTCAAGAGAGGTAGACCCTATAAAAATTCTAAATATGGTCTCCTTGGAAAAAGAAACTTGGAAGTTAGTAAAATAAACTAGGAAAACAACGTAACAATGTAACTTGGTAGTAACTGCGCCGAGAGGCGCTCTACAGCCCAGTATGGGGGAGATCTTGTAACGTGATGTAACGTTACTAACGTTTGTAACATGTCGGCAAAAAATAATAGTGATGATGAATATTATGGGAGAAATCTTGTAACGTGATGTAACATTTGTAACATGTCGACAAAAAATAATAGTGATATTGAATATTATGGGAGAGATTTTGTAACACAAAATAAAAATTAATATCACTTTCGTAAAGTTATTTTTATTAATAAAAAAAAATTTCTAATAGGACAAAATAAATGTCGGCCACAAAAACAATCTAATATGGGGGGATGTTGTAATCTTCCTACCTAACAAAACAATAAAAAAGTAAAAATTTAATTATCTGTAAAAAAAATATGTGGGTCAATAAAAAAACACAAAATTGAAGTATTCGCAAAAAAATGTTGGCCTTGCACATGGTTTTAAAACCATGTGTAAGGCATTCTAAACATCCCATGGTTTTAATGTACATGGTTTAGGAGGCTTTGCACATGGTTTTTAAACCACGTGCAAGGCCTCCTAAACAACCCATGGTTTTATTGTACATGGTTTAAGAGGGCCTTGCAAATGGTTTTAAGACCATGTGCAAGGCCTCCTAAACAACCCATGATTGTAGGAGGGCCTTGCATATGGTTTTAAAACCATGTGTGGGGAAATTATGCAATGTTCATTCCTAACAAAATAAAAAATATTATATGTCCACCATAAATAATATTAAATATTAATAATAATAAAATTATATGTGGACCTTAAATAAAAAGATGTGTCTTTTGGTTTGACACAAATCAATGGATATCTAAGAAAAGGTTTTCACCTCGAGAGATTTGATCCATCTCGGCACTTGATAGAGCCTAAGATTTGGATCTACGCTAGTTAAAAGCTTCAACATGAATGAAAATATAGACCATTTATTTCTCCAAAAAATGATACTCATTAAATACTCACAAGCTATAGTAATAGATTACTTTACCAACAAAAAGAGAAATTGTATCTAATTTAATACAAGGAAGAAGAAAAGTCAAATTATGAACTCAGCAAAGCGAGGGTTGAATTTCTTGTTAAATGAAGGTGCTTTGAATTGTTAATTTGTTATAAGTGAATTGTTGAGGGGTAAGGGGATTTTTTGATATACACGAGGTACATGGAAGCAATTCGAAACATCAAGTGTAGTATTACATGAGAAGGGTACTAGATCAGAGTAGTTAGGAATGTCCAACACTAACATGAATTGAGGGTAAATTTTGATGGCTTCCCATGATCATTACCAAGTAGGTTCGCTCTAATATATATTTTTCCCACAAGTGACAAATCTATGTACGTTTATAGATCTTGCCATCTACTACTTTAGGGAGGGTTGATTTTGAGCTTAATTAGTCTGAAATGTTTTTAGAGTCATCAAAGCTAGATGGAATTAATTGGAAAATTTACAATATGCACAAGTAAATGATGAATATGAAATAATGCAATTAATTTCTTTTCCAACTAAAATTAAATGTGATCTAATTTCTACTTAAAGAAAATTAAATAAATTAGCATTATGCTAAGAAATAAAAAATAAAAATAACAAAAAGGCACACACAAAAATGACAGAGAGAGGGCCATAGGGGGGGTTTGAGAGAAACACCCTTTATGATATGTTACAATATTATATGCATCCCTTATAAATGCCTATTATTGGTTCTTGTGGCCAACAATCATGATTACAATAGTTAGAAAGAGGAAGTTAGCAAATGATGAGGTAAGTGCTTTAATTAGTAAGCACCATTGGGGTTGAATGGTGGCCAGTCCTAGATTCCTCTTAGGATATTTTATTCATATCCTAAACCTACAATTTATATATATAAAACAAAAATTAATATTCTCTCAAATGATCTCTTTGGTCTCTCCCAAACTTGTCCTACAAAACATTGTTAGACTAAAAAGACTAATAAAGGGGGAGGTTAGGCCAATAAACCTAAAACTTGAAGTAGGGGTCTATATCGTGATATTTTATCATTTTCGAAGCTATGTAAAACAAGATAAAATATGCAATGAGTTAAACTAAGAAGTATTCACATTAATTTACAATGATCTGCCAATATTGAATTGCATTTTCTTTTGAAACTAAGTGCAATATTGAAGTGGATTTAAATGCATGCACTAGAGTCTTTAATCTTAGATCTAATATAAAATATGAATTATATACAATGTCTATGATATTTATGAGTAGATAATATCTAGTGAAATATGCATCTTTGATCATCAAATACCTTAACTAATTATGTATTACAAAGTAATTGATTGAATTTTTTTAGATACAAGGAGAGTTAAGGAAGAGAAGAGGGGGAGATTTTGGAAATAACCAATGGAATCACTTAGATCCTGTGTATTGTGTTGTTTTTCTTCCAAATGGATCCAAGAGAAAAAGGGAATCTCTAGGAACCCCTTGTTTTTCATGGAGATTTTGGTTATCCCGCAAAATAACAGTTTGTACTAGGAGATGGATATCCTCTTCATGCTGCTTGATGGTGTAGTCTACCTAAAATATGTTAGTGCTGCCAGATTTAAACTAGAAAAGGAGCTATCAAAGAATTTCTTTAAGGAACCCTACCACAAAGATATAATCCAACTAGAAATACATATGCCAAATGGGTAACAATACCCTTCAATCGACAAACATGCAACGGAGGAAATGAGTACAAACACAACTAAATCATATTAACTAAACATAAAATGAGTAAACAAAAACATATACCATACGATAATATAGATGGTGTAACCTCCAAATCCTTCATTGTATTCCCATAAACTCTTTAGGAGAGAAATATATTGTTACCATACTTTGCATCTGACAATAACCAACCACATAAGAGGTGAAGCAACTGCTTTGAATCAAAGGAGACAAGAGGAACCCCTGGGTGATTTATGCATGATTAATGAGAGAGTGACATGTATGAGGTAAATCCAAAATGCTAATGCACCACATGGAGTAGGAATCAATCCATAGTGGGGTCACGAGTGAGATAGGCCTCCCAATTCCACATATTAAGGGAGATATAGTATATTTAGGAGGAGATCCATGTAATGAGGTGATAATGCACTACATAGGGAAGGATATCGTGTTGATTTGGTGATACATGAACCACCACTAGAGGATCTCATGCTGGTTTATTATATATATTTACCACCACTAGAATAGGATCCCACAATTAGGGGAGGGAGCCCTCTTTTGGTCGAGATTGTCATGCAAACAATGAGAGGTAATTCCTCAACTAGAGCTGACTCGTGATGAGTAGCACCACCTTTGGGAGAATATCCCAATTCTCCATGGATGAAGGTAGGGAACTATATTTCTCCCTTGGATGCAGGAGGAACCTTGCATGGACCCTTTCTTGAGGGGGGAGGTTCTCAAAATATTACCTTTTAATTAGTGACCCACTTTACCACTTTTACATAGCCAATTGTCAATTTATGTCCTCTAAGGGACCTAGAAGTTCATGCATGATGGTAGTATTATGGTGAATAAATAATTTTGACATAGGACCATAAGGACTTGGACACCAACATGGATTTGGAAGAGTGAGTGAAAGAACCGCATTGAACTCTGATCATTGGGAACTAAGTTCAACTAGCTAAAAAAAACACTCCAAAGGTGTCATAACATGAGATACTCACTCAAGATATCCCTTTTACACATGTAATATATGTCAAAATGTTACAAACAACTTCTCTTTGAACATGACAAAGGCCCGATGCAAAGTACATGCAACTGACTAAAAGAGTGCCTGATCTGGATGGGGAGACTAGAAGGTCTCTAATTGATGAAGTCTTCTATCTAATGAAAACCTTATGCATACTTGGAAATAACACATTCAATAGTTCAATTTGAAACATGATATTGACATGGTAATTTAGTTTTCCAAACCAATGTCATAAGTATGTTGTTGAAGTGTGACAACACTTGAACAAGAGACAACAATTAAATTATGCAAGTTAAAAGAACACGAACTCCTATCATATCACAATGCCATGAAGTTAGGACATAGAACCTCAAATGAATTTCATAAGACAATATCAGTCCTAGTTTATAAATGAGTTCGTAGTTTTGGACATATAATTGGTGCCAAGGAGTGATGCTAATCTTGGCAATTTTGAAAAGCAATTGAAATGGTTATTTCACCTAAGTTGAAATGATGTAAATTGAGAATATATTTCCTTGAAAAATATGTGGTGCATAATCATTTGTACCTAACTCCTTAGGGGCTTGGTCCATGTTGAAAATACTAACTATGGGCGGGTTGTTATCCTTGGTGTTTGTGGGTGTTGCATCTTTTTGGTAGTGAAGTATAACATGACTATGAATTCAAGTGCAATGAATCCCTCTCATCCATAGAGATAATGTCATATCAAGTTTGTGGAATAAGCCACTATGATAGATAAGGAGGTGGCAAGGTGTACTCATATGCTAGCTTGAAGTTGAATCAAAGTTTATTAGTCTTAGATTAAAGGGGGGGGAGTATATTAATTTTAGAGTTTTTGGAACCAAGTTGTGAGTAAGGGGGACTCTAAAATGTGGATGAAACAAGCAGGTGAAGATATTTCCTATAGAACTAGTGGATACAAGGGTTGGAAACCTATCTATCCTTACAGGTGCCTTACAGATGGATTTATTTTTAAAATGGGCATCAACGATAAAATCTTGTAAGTATATAAGGAAGCAAGAGAAATTACGATGATGAATCCCATGATGAAGAAAACCCAAAACAAGTTGTAGTTTTGATTGTAGTAGCAATTACAAGATCAAGAAAAGTGAATCCACCTGTGACAAAGGGTGAAGAGAAGAATTGTCAGAGAATCCTTGGTGGAAAATTAGGAAGAGATTATTGATCCATGCATATATACAAGGGAAGAAAAGGGAATTTCTTCTAACGACCCAGTCCATGTAGATATAATAACAATAGTTAAATGAAATACAAGGTAGAAGGAAGCCCACATATAAAGTTTTAATGAGTTGAAGATGTTACAATAAACACAATCATGAAAGCACAAAAGATAACAATGAAGACCATGAAAAATGATTGATGACCAATGAAGATGCAGAAGCCCAATGAAGACAAAATATGAAGATAAAAAAAGATCGAGAATGAAAAACACTAGAGATGCAAACAACACACATTTATTAAGTGAGAGTCTTGGAAAATATAAATCACAAATTTTGTAATCCTCAAACCCATGACTTTTGAGCAAGTGATTAGGAAATATGACCTGTAAGAGCAAGTGACTAAGAAATATGACCTATACGAATAGGTCATATTGAAGCACATCCAATGTTTAGAATTTAAGCTAAGGTTGAACTCTTTTGGTTAAAGAGAACATAACATTGTTGTAGATGATAAGCCCATCATCTGGAAAGATAACTATTATTTTTATGAAATGTATTGAGAGCCCTTTTTATATTATGTAAATCAATGATGAAGTACATTTATAAATGTGTAAATAAATTTGATGATTAATACTTTAATGGAAGAGAGTTGTGATTTTGAAATTTTTAAAAGTTTAGTTTTTTTTTTAAGATAAATGGGCTTTTTAATTTGATTCACAACCTTATACACAAAAGTAATAGTTTGAATACTAACATGCTAATCTAGTAAGTGAAGATTAGTTTCCCATGAGAATGTAGTAATTTAAGGTGTGGGAAAATGAATTTGTGGGAAAATTATGGACTAAAATAAAACAAAATTTTAAAAACAAAGATTAAAAAACTGAAAACTAAAGGCTTATCTTGCATTAAAACACAAAACTCATAAACAATATGTTAGGTTAAAAGTCTATTAAGATTCAAATTATTTAATTGTCTGATGAATGTGTTGACAACCATGTCACTCTTGTGATCTACTTAAAACCAAAAAAAAATTGACAATAAAGCTGAATGAAGAATCAAGCCCAGAATCTTTAAAAAAAAAATCAAGCCAGAAATCTTTAAAAAAAACTAATAATTGTAAGTGTGAAAAAAATATCTCTTTTGTAAGACTCTCCTTCAAGATCTTTCTCTAGATAGGTGAATATTTGAATGCACCTGCTATCTATTCTTTGCTTAACATAAGTTGACTTTTCATTGTACAAACTATTGTTGTCTATTCTTGCTTAACATAAATTAAATTTTTATTTTACAAAATACCAATTGAAATTTTAAATTTATTATATTCATGTGTTTATTGATAACAATCAAGTCAATCATGATGAGGGAGGCTGCGATGGAGCTTAGACCGATGCTCGATCTTCATGTGTGGTTGAATCAGCCATGGCGGTCCTTTCCTTAAACTACTCGCCACCTTTTGCTGGCCTGGTCTCTCTCACCTAAATTATTTGTTTGTTCTCTTGATCCTTTCCCTGGTTACAGTCTCTCCTTTACTTTGTGGTGCTTGTGCTCCAACGGCTTTGGTTTCCCCTCGGCTTCTGCTATCCCATAGTAGGAAACTTCTTGGAGTTCCTCCCCTTACCAGGGGGACTAGTACCAACCAAGTTAAAAAGTGGGAAGGATATCATCTCTTTCAGTCACCTCTGTGTTTGGGGTTTTTGCCTCTCTGGGTTCGTCAACCTGCATGGGTTTTTAACGTTGTGTTTGCACTTGATTTCCTTTCGTCTATGAGCATGTGTTGGGTTGACTTCTGCTAATCCCTCAGTTTCTCCTGAAATTCTAGGGTTTAGTCCTTTTTCTCTGGTTTCTATCAGTCTTGCTAGCCCCGACACTTTTTCCTAATATACCAAGGTTCCAATCATTTCTCTCCAATTTTCTGTCGGGTTTCCTTTTGGACTGTTGATCCCCTTGGTCAAACCTCCTTGTTGTTTGGTGGGGTTTTCCCTAATCTAGGGTTTTGACTTTAGCTAGGTCACTGAGCTCGATATCCGGTCTTATTAGTGGTTTCTGGCCTAGCTCGTTTCCGGGTTAGGGTTTCTGGGATTACGTAGGGTTTTTCAACTATTTATTTTTCTTTGTGGTGGGTTGTCTCTACGGACACGCTTGGGGTTGACTTTGTTGGCTCTTCTCATGGATGACAAAGGGGCCTGTTCCCGTTTTCGTCATAAGAGACGTGCAAAAAATATTAAAATCCATGAGGGTAGGTTTCGCTTCGTCCTTGGCCATGACATATACATGGACCGCATGTCCTCCCTCTGCTCACGTGATTTGGTTGGGTGTTTAGAATACTGTTGACTAGGAAAAAAAGGCCTAGATCGACTGGGATCCTGAAGTCTGGAAGCTGCTCCTGACTTATTTCCCTACCATCAGCCTTATATCTCATGGCTAGATTGTCTTCATCTTTTTAGATGCTGAACATGCTACTCTCATTCTGGATAAGATTTGGTGTATTGGTTCAGGGTCGTTGGTTCTGGGATGCTGACATTCACAATTTGAACCTCTTTGGGAACGGGTAACGAAGCGTCATCTCTGGTTATTGTTGCCTCGTCTACCTTTTCCCCTATGGAATTTGAATATTCTCGAAGGCATTGCCAATACGATAGGCATATTCGTGGTAGTTGATGAGGACTTCCACCTTTCATTTGATAAAAGAATGGCTCAGGTTTTGGTCGAGCTAGATGTCTCACTTGGATTACCTGTCGAGGTGGAGATTCCCTGCAAGGAACGCCTTCTAGTGCAAAAACTTGATTATCTCCATGTACCTTTTAGAAGTAGTTGGTGACACGACACTGGTCATATCCGGAGGACCTACCCCTCACTCTTGAATGTTCATGATGGATCTAGCCTGGATGGTACTCCTGTGACCAGAGCACAAAATGAATCCTTTCCTCTGAAGCATTCTAAAAAAGGTAAGTATTCACAGTCACTTTCTCTCTTTGATGATGTCTCTGATTCAATACTTGAAGCTATTTATGTTTTCGTTAAGGCTCCTGTTGTTGCTCACTCTCATGTCTTGGCCTCATTGGAGTCCCCCTCTTTGGCTTCTCCTGTTGAACCCTCCATTGTTGGCTCTTTGGAACCTTTACTTTGTTCCCCTTCTTTGGTCACCTTGAACCCTAAACTACATACTATTGACACTCCTGACTTGGCCTTGGTGGAGACCTCTCTATTGGTCTCCTCTGATGAACCCTCTTTCATTGGCCCTCGGGATCCAGTACTTATTTCTTCGTCTAACACCACTCCTAACCCTACGGTGCCTCCTTTTTCCTCTCTTGTGGATTTTCCACCTCTCCCATCCAATACCTCTCCTCCCCCTCATCTCCCTTCTCCTCACAGTCCTTTATCCTCCCCCTCTTTCTCTAACCCTTACCTACATAAGTCATTGTCAATTTTCTCAGCCACTACACCATCCTCCCCATCTACACTCCACCTTAACTCCATCCATTTTGAGAATGTGACTGTTAGGAAAGAAAGAAGGAAAAGAAGGATTTGACTGGAGATTTATCCTCTTCCTCTCCTCCTTATATCCCCCTCTCAGTTCGCATCAAATATGTTGCAAGAGGGTACACTCCTCAAGGACTTAGAGAATCTCCTTCCCATCCACATGTTCCTTAATGTTGCTCCTCTCCCTTAATGTCAGAGGTCTAGGGGGAAAGACCAAACAATGCAGCCTTCATTCTCTTTTCCTTTCGATTCATTCGGACATGATTCTTGTCACATCCCCATCCCTCCGACCAGGGAAGAGGACGTGACAAACACCACAAACAACCGGGCAAATAGACCCATGAACACAAATAACAATGCTGAAATTAAAAGCTTAAAAATCATGCATAACAGGATGCATAAAACATCATACAAGATGCATAATTCCTCAATCATTCAGTGGAAGAAAACATATACATAAACCAGCATTTATCATGTTCATCATAATTCATTAAACATCAATATAATTGCAGAGATGAAACAGCCAAGAGTACTTATCTGTTAATGAAGAACTCGCCCCGCAACCAGCTATGTCGCTGCAACATTCCACCCAACCATAGGCCAGCGTGCTCATCAATATCTCAGCAACACTGCCACCCTCGAGCTGGGCATGATTCCTCCAAGGATAAGGGTCAATGCAGGCTTACACATAGCCAAGTTTTTCCAATCAACAAGCCAACACAGCTAGGTTTATCAGGCCACCCACAAATCAACCAAGCTAGCACAGTCTGAGGACCAACCACTGCATACCGCAGAAAAACAATCCCTTCACAGCTCTGTGAAGAAGGAAAAGACAACCAGGGATGATCCCAAACAAAATATGGCACACAGCTCAAGCCCACAAGGAAATTCAGAGTTGTTCTTAGCCCTAGCGTGGCCAAAACAACTCAACAGCAACCCAAAACTAGGGTACATCAACAACCACAACCCCACAATGAATGATGGCAGCAATTCACAGTCCACAAAACAAAAAAAACTCAGCCAACAGACTTGGAAATCCACAACCCATAGCACACACAATGCAACGATGGAAACAATGCACATTTCTAGAAAACAGAGAAGAAGTGAGACTCCAACAGTCCGTAGCAGCCTCAAAGCGTAACAACAACACAGCTCACGGTATGGGGAAAACAACAGTCCCAAACATAATCAGTGAGCACAGCTCACAACATGGGAAAACGACTCCAATGGTCTATGCGTGAGGGAACTTGCACCAAACCACAAAACACAGAGGAAAACATACCCAATTCCACTCTGTGGAAAATGTGAATGACCACCGATAAGTAGCTCCCTTCCTGGCTGCATGAGTTCCAACAGAACAAACTCCTCTGCGTGAGGATGAGCAAGACTTCCACTCCTGCGTGAGGGCCAACATCTCCACTCATGCGCGCGGATGAACAACAAATGGGAGGAATGAACAGACCACCGAGAGCATGCGTAATGGAGAGTGCATGAGGAAAATAGAACCGACCTCTGCATGAGGATGAGTAACCTCCTGCACGTGAGGGTGAGCCGACCATGGAGAGAATGGAATCGTGGGAGAGTGGGGAGTGTTTCTTCTACCCCATGTGAGTGAAGAGGAGAGATATGATGGTGGAGTGGGCACGTGGGAAAGGACTGACAGTCCTGCCACACCCACCACCACTCAGCAATAACTGCCCCAACTAACAAAAGCAAGACATTAAAGAGGTTGGGTGAGACAAGGAAGATGGGAAAATCAAGCAAGGTGGTAACACATGGGTTTTCCCCCCCATAGACCAAGGTTTAACATCCCCCACACCCTTATCCTTTGGAATCATTCCTTTTTAATTTTAACGTTGCACTATCGTAGCTGGTTGTGGGTTTATTTTAATTGATGTGCGTATTTACATGATGCCAACCATAATGTGCCAAATAGCACGATATACCATCAGCAACTATCCCTATTGCCGAAACATACACAACCAAATCGATGGTGGGGATTTTTCCTTTAGCTCCTCACCATGATTAATTACATCATATACATCATGCAAACGGGGTCAAAACCGGGGTGTGACATTCCCCTCCCCCTTGGAATAACACAATCCTCGATGTTCCAATACATAGGAATACATATACAATAGATATACAATTGCACATCAAAATTTCAAAATTTTTGCAGATCTGTCCCACGTTCAATTATTCACTTTAAACGTTCAGGACCAAGCCCCTTGGCTTCCACGGACTTCTCCTGCTGGTTCTCATCTCTCAGCTTATCCCAAAGTCTAGGAACTTTACAACTATTGCCCTCATCATGTTCCCTCATTGGGCAGTCCCGACATAAATGATGTCCTCTGCATGCCCAGCATTTCACTGGCTACTTCATATTTACTTGATCAATTTCCTTTGAGTCTTCATGCCTGGATTGTTTCTTAACAGGTCTCTTGGACGAATGTCCCATCACTAATCCACCTTCCTTTACTTTGTCGATTGCTCCCAGAATGCTTTTCACCTCCCTTTGCAAACCAATAGAGTCTTGCAAAATCTGGTGGTTCATTTCATTCTACCTTTTCTGTATCTGGAGCATCTCCCCAAGATTCTCTTGTGTCTTGGCAATCATTTGAAGGATACTTCCAGCCAAGTCCAACAACTTTTGATCTGCTTCCATGATCAATGTGCATCACCGGGTTTCACTTTTCTCACATGTGAAATGCACCATTGAAATTCTGTCAGACCAAGCATAATATAGACATTAAAATCAGTCAANGAATGCTGGACCAATCCTTCTTGGTCATGACACTTAGTGTCTTTGGTCTATTCCAGACCTCTAAACCATGGAGTCTCTCCACATGGTTTTCCTCGGCTGTTAGGAACTTCACAGTCTCACTAGCACCTTTTCATTACCACTCAATCCGAGCTTCTAGGACAGTCACATGTCCACATGCACCTCTAGGATGCTCTCATAGTCCTTGCTCCCGGAAATACCTATATCCAAACATTGAATAGATTCACATTTTTAGTTTATTCTCATCAGTTTTACCTCTAGAACAAGAGCTTAAAACATCATAACCAAATCATATACACATGTACATTCATAAGCAAAATAATCCAATACTTATCTGTATTGTGCGTTTCCTCGTTGGTCCACAGGATCCTTCTTCGCTTTGCAAGCATTGGGATCGCCCATGGACTTGGATGTTGGGTCAGCACATAGGCTTCTCCTCAACATCAAATAATTAATGTCCAACCAGTACATCCTCATGTCGACTGGGCTTGGAACTTTACCATGACCATTTCTAGGTCTAGGATCTACTATGGATCCTCAGGCATATCATAGCCCAACATACACTTATATCAACAATAACCCTTACTCCACAACCCCTCGCAACAACCATTTACCTTTTACCTTAGGGTGCAACACCCAACTGCATCTATTTAGCCTATCAACACAAGCAATATAAGCAAACTCATCAGCATTATTGCTCTAAAACTATAATCATGTTTCATATCATTCACTATCAAGTATTGAGACACTAGGTGTGTGTCCACTCCCTAGGGTGTAATCAATATTGAAAACACTTTCATGATCTGACATCGGGAAAGTGTGCACCCCTTTCCCGGTGTGTGCCATGTAGGCCCTATTCATACTCAAGCAATCGGTCATAATGGAAATAAAATCAAAACATGTTCTGCATATGGAATTTTAATAATTTGTCATGCATATTCTTAGGAAGGGTCATAGAACACTTATCCATTTGCCGACGGAGTATTCCTTTGTTAAGGAGGAATGGGGCTCCCTTCTCTGAGTTGACAGTCCCTCAGTTAGCCACCTCAACTCATTTTTACATTTCATATCCACACATGTCTTACCGACATAATTTATAGCATCTCACTCATGTTGCTTACCAACATGCAGTGCAGATGAGACATTTCCAAAATGTCCAATTGATTTTCACCCGAAACCCATTTCCAAGATAAGGGAAAACCTTCCCATGAAGTTTGGCTCCTGCAAGTCATCACACGTGATCTTCCTGCAGCGTGTACCCCTGGAAAATTCATCAAATATCCAAACAATCAATCATTATACAATCAAAACTGATTGTTCCATAACCAAGCAATGACATTAGTAATTAAATTCAATAAGAACTTGCAATTCTGCCTACTACAGAAATTGATTTGCTTAGCAATGAGGTGATCCTCGGTTGTGGGTCTCTCATAAGCAACACTACTATGCCCATTATAATTTTATGTTTATTATCATAACATGAATACCCACTTACAATGCGTCCTCCTGACACAATCTTATACAATCCAATAGTGATTAGTAGTCGTTAGAAATTTCTTAAATTCAAAATTCGCAATTCAAATTTAACAACCCATTATGTATACCAACTATTCTCATAGCCATGAGACTCTTCTCATAAGGTTTGGCTCTTTCACATGGTAGATTCTGGCATTGATCAGGGTCTTACCTCTCACTGCCATGCTCGAAATAATCTACCTGAAACATGAGCTTCAATCATCCAACACAATCTCATGCAAGCCAATAGTGATTAGTAGTTGTCAGCAATTTCTTAAATCCGAAATTCACAATTCCAATTTAACAACCCATTATGCATACCAACTTTTGGTCGTCTGGGCAGACCCGGGTTTACTATAATGAACCAACAACACCCCTAGCTCACTGGCCCTTTTGGCAACAGACCGCGGAGCGGCCTGAATTCTCACCCGAAGTGATTCTAATGGGTTGGTGAGGACTCAAGTGTCTCGACTAGGTTCTGTATGGCATCCTATGCGCGTCTCGCAGCTCTTCTTAACTCAGGAGACCGCTCTTTCCTCTCTACGATGCGATGCACATTTTTCCTCTTGCTCGCAATGACTCCAACCTTTTATCGCATCTCCGTGTCCTGGGAGACACCTAACTCTCTCCTATGCTTACTCATCAACCCATGGTATCGCACACCGCAGCTCCTCTGCTGGTGCGATATCGCGTCCCTGCGATATCCTACTGCTGCGACTCAGCACACCTAGCATCACTTGTGTTTACCCTACAGGACTCAATACTCAAGGTTTTTTATACTGCGACTCTTAACTGTCTCAAGTGAAACTTAGACACTCTTATATAGACTACTTAAATACTTCAACTTGTATTTATCCCTGTAATATGCCATGAACTAAATAACATACACATACATTTACTGTAAGCAAAGTTCATGTAATGAATGATAGATATAACATGTAAATACAATCACATGAATCAGACTCATAACACTCTGGTTTTTACGTGGTTCACTTCCAGGGTGGAATTTACATCCATAGAATTGTGTTTCTACATTATAACTTGAGAGAGGTACACAGTTCTGCTACACCGCAAATGCAGCTAGAGATATTCTGGGTAACTCCGCACACATCCTAGAGCCCTTCACTCTTAGATCTCTTCTCTAACTCTATATTGCCTTCTTACAATATACTCTCACTCTCTCTCTCTCTGTCTATCAATCCCTGTGGATTGTTACAATAAAAAATAACAGTAAGCTAACAGACTAGTGATAATCTGACTAGCTGGATGGCCTAAAATTCCCAAAATGCCAACCTTTTACAATACAAATTACATCCCTTTATAGGCAGCCCGAAGGTCTCACCATTACAACACTATGGGCCTGTCCCATCAATAACCCAAACCCTAACTAGTGACAGTCGGCATATCTGTACTTGAGGTAGCCGCTTTCCATCACACCACTGCTCTCTGCAATCTTCCATGCTTCCCGGCGCTGACCATGGGTACTATGCACCGCTTCCCTTCTTTTGTCCTTCGTCTTCAATACCTCGGCCTCATTGCTCCTTTTCCTTTATGAGGGTAGCTGAACCCTCCTATCTTCACTGCTGCCTTCAATGCAGTGGTTGAGATCTCTCTTCTCGACCGCTCAGGTACTGTCGTCTTCTTTGACTTCTCTGTTCCAATCAGTCACGGTTTCCAGCTCTGCTCTGCAGCTATAAACATGCTACAACATTGTAGCTTCACCTTATCTCTTTGTCTTCACCAAACTGTCTATCCACCAAAATGGCAGCTTTTCCTGTAGCTGCAGGACCCTACTCCAACAGTCCCCTAACACTTACTTGTGGCTCGTCCCCGAGCCACTACCAACAGGATTCTCCTGTTGTAGCTTCTCCTTGGCTTCCTACGAAGTGCGATGAAGCTTGTCCCGAAGTCCTGCGACTTCGTTCTCCATAGCTGGGACTCGCTCTTTTACTGAGTCAAGCATAGCTTGATTGATATCTGAGTCTTCTACTGCATCAATTTCATTTCTGGTGGCAGTGAACTCCCCAACTTTTTGCTGAACCGCATTGACTAGTTCTATGATTTGTTCCTGATATGGTTGAAGAAAGTCATTGAGGTGTATCTCCTTTGCTCTCAACCACTGCACTTCCTGCTACAAGCGTTTCATCTCCGTCGTCTTTCTCATCTTCTGAAGAGATGCTAAGCTCTTGATTTCTTCCTTCATTGCTGCTGTGGTATTCTCTATCTGCTTAGTACTTTGCTGGATTTCTACTTTCTCGGGAGGCTCATCTAACTTCGACCATGTGTTCGTCGCATCAGTTATCACCAACAGTGCATTGTCTATGCGAGATTTTATCTCCGCGGAAGTGAGTCAAAAGGCCTCTACTCTAGCTTCCTTGTCTTCCTGGGGGGTGCTCGGTGGTCTAGCCTCAACCTCAGCAATTTGTGCTTTGTGGTCTTCCTCCATTTTGATCACTATTTCTTCCATCCTGGTTATTGTTTCCTCCAGAGCCTTTTCTCTATCTGCAACTCGTCTTACCTTTTGCGGGACGGGAAAGAAGAACTCGATATTACATTGGGGTAGCTCCAATGCGATGCTCTGCAAGACTTGATAGAGATCATGTTCTCTTGCTTCATATGTTTTTAACTCGTCTTCCTTTTTCTGATAGCTGGTGGCAAGTGCTGCATTCTGCTGCTTCAGCTGTGTGTTCTGCTTATAAGTCGTGAGCTCTCTACTTCTGAGCTCTGCGCTTAGCTGCTGCTGGATCATCTATAATTGATCAATGTGGAACTCTGCGAGGTTAACCTCGAGAGGTTTCCTAATCTGCATTGGTACATCCTTCATTGACGCAGGGAATCGGATGCTCCCTTGTGGTATCAAAACTATATTGATACGATCTGTTGCGAAAGTTTCCTCACAGGAAATCGACTGTGTTGAACTTTCTCCTACGATCACCTTTACTGGTGGAACCTGTATCATGGCAGTCTTCTCAGTGATTATCTTTAAATCTAGAAGCTACTTTTCTACTGTGCTCTGTATCTTTTCCTGTGATTTCTGCATCACCTCGAATGAGTCCTTCAATGTGTCATGTATTCTTGTTGCAATGAGTTCATAATCATCCTTTGTCAGTGCAGTCTTTGAAAGTGGTTTTGTGGCTTTGTCCTTTTTCTTCTTCGGTGTCTCAGGTATATCTTCTTCTCCATCTTTCATCATATGTGTCTCTGGTGTCCCTTGTTCTATGATCCTTCCTCTTTTGTCCTGGTAGTGGCACTTGTGCTGCATCTTGAGTTTCGGTCTCCATTTTGTCTTTGCCTTTATCCGATGGGTCTGTCTGTGCAGTGCCTGATGGTAGGGGTGTGGTATCTTCTAACGCTTGCTTCCAGTCGGCATAAAAGTCCTTGATGATGCCTTCAATATCGTTCACTGTCATCCTGAACCAACCATTATCCCAATCGTCCCTTTGAGTCCTTTTTGGCCTCAGGTAAATTCTATGGCGGTCCACCATAAAATCAAGCTGCTCATCATATATGTCCATGATCTCCTTGCTGATCTGTGGCGTCTCTTCGAGGACGTTCCTTAGTATCCTATAGTATTCATAGAATACTATCGCATTGACCTTCTTCTTGGCTCGGTGGCTAGTCTCCCATAAGTTTGTGTAGCGCGTACCTCTGGGCTCGCCACTCACTAGCTGTCGAAATTGTGTGTGGGGCGGCTCCTTCCATCCTACGAATGCACAGAGTATCAGCAACCATGAAAAATGGAATGGATGGGTTACCTCATCCCAATCTTGCAAACAATCTTGTTGAAACATATTTAACAAAAATAAAGACCAATTGAACTGTTCCCCCTTTGCAACTTGTATGGCCAGGTTAATTATTGATTCTGTGACTTCCTTTGGGTGAACCTTGGTTAACAGTCTGCCTGCAAGCAGACTAGCTGTAAATCTAAGGGTATTGTCTGTTAAGCTGGCAATGTCGTAAGCTTGAACTCCTCTCTGCAGTTTATACTTGGCGACTAGGGTTGGTGATAGCTTGGAATCCTTGGTTTTTCCTGTTATATTTGTCTTCGGGACTTGACCAGTCTTGGACAGGTTGGTAATGCGGTGTATCAGGTTGATGTTCAGGTCGACCTTGTGACCAAGCCAGAGGTAACCCCCATGTACACATGAAAGTAGGATGCGCACCACGGCATTAACCTCTACCCCACATCCAAAATGTGGTATTCTTAACAGATTGAGCAGGCCTGAGCGCTCAAGAATCTGGACATGTGCCATGGGAACATATTCATCTGCACCTATCCTTGGGTTCTTCTGAATTGTAAGGTACTGATCTGGCCTGAACTGAGGGTATGTCTTACTATCGGCCAGGTTATAATCTCCAAATTTAGAAGCAGCGGTATATCCTAATAGATCTCCATCTTCCTTGACTCAAGAATCAATCTGTGGTATAGGAACATGAAACTTACCACTCTTGGGAATTTTTACCTCTGGTGCCCCTTCAACTCGTGGTATGATGTAGTCTGTTGAATTATGAACTTCTTCATCCAGCTCTGGACTGGATTCTTCTCTTATGTCAGTTTGGCTCCTCATCCCTGGTCGATGTTCGGTCTATGATGAACTTGGCATGGTCATAGCAGCTGTAAGGCCTCCATGCTCGAATCTTTCCAAAATCGCTTATATAGGTTCGTCCTCCGACAGAACCCACTCGGTGTTATACTGTGGATTGGAAATGGCTGCAAACTCTAGAAATCACAGCACTCTGTAATGAAATTTGCTCTAGACAGGGGAAACTTAACACTGCACTCTATAGCTCTCGGCTCTTTGTAAATGTAACCCTCCCGAATGAATAATTTCTTCTTTTATACTAAAGGCAGTAATCCCGGACGCAATGGTCATCTAGAATGAACCCGTCGGTCATATTAATTGCTTGGACGAGACCACACTCGTCATTTCGATCCTCAATAAATGCTGAAATCCGATCAATTTTCCTCGAAACGTGTGTGTGCAGGCATTGGTCTCGTCGAAGATTTTCCAAGTCTAGAAAAATTTATTATGCTGTGCCAAATCTATGGTAAGGTATACTAGTCATTTCCTCATTAACTACCTATCAGAAGGTGACTTGACTAGCCCTCTGTCTCATTGCAACTAGGTACATGGCACAGAGAAACATCGTGCTGCTGCGATGACACACTGCATCACTTGCTCATAACAACAAACTTACACGTGTATTTTTTTTTTTTTTACTTGAACCGTCCTTATATGATTCCTTATACTTAGAATACCTGCCGGTGTAGACTAATTCCCGGTGCAATGCCTCCTTTCAACTACACTGGACATCTGCACCGTTCGCGACTCTGAATTAGGGCTGAAAGGTGGAGTGGCTATCACTCTAAATCTTAAGCCTACTCCATAGGCATAACGGCTCCTCCCTCTGTGACTTGTTGTATATGATATGGCCCCAACCAATGCGTCTTGAACTTCCCTGGAAACTTAGTAAATTTACTGTCATAGAGGAGTACTAGGTCTCTGATCTAAGGAGTCTTACTCTTAATGTGCCTGTCATGCCAAGATTTTTCTCGTGCCTTCTGCACTTTCTGATGGAATCCGACGATGAATCTGTCTTCTTCTAAGGCAAGCAGCTGCGCTAGCCTCTCATGCACCATGTCTGTATTAGCCATTCCAGTGATTTGAGCAATTCTTAAACTGGGAAGGATATACTCCATAGGCATAACAGCCTCCTGTCCATACACCAAGATGAAAGGTGTGTGTCCTGTAAGTTTCTTGCATGTGGTCCTATATGCCCATAATACAGCGTTAACTCTGAGGTCCCAATCATTCCTTTGGCTGTTGCATATCTTAGTAAGAGCATTTTCTAAAATCTTGTTAAAGGCCTCCACCATACCATTAGCTTGCGGGTGGTAGGGAGTGCTCTTATGGTGCTGTGTCTGAAATTCTTTCGTCAAGGCCTCAATGGTGCGGTTCAAGAAGTGGTTGCCTTGATCGCTCATCAAAATTACTGGGCATCCAAATCTAGTGATGATGTTTTCAAAAATGAAATGTGCGGCTGTAGCAGTATCACAGTTTCTTACTGCTTTGGCCTCGGCCCACTGGTGAGGTACTCTGTTCCAGTGATGATATATCTCGCACCAGTTCATTTTCCCAGTGGGTTGATAGGACCCACAAATTCTGTAGCCCACTTATCAAATGCGAGCAACGTAACCTGCGGTCGCAGCCGCATTTCATCTCTCCACGAGGGTTTTCCTACCCTCTGGCAGATATCGCAACATATGCAAAAGTCCTTAGAATATTTATGTAACATAGGCCACCATAATCCTGTGGTCAGGATTTTCTGTGCAGTTGGCTTTCCTGCGAAATGACCTCCTGCAGTACCTGAATGTGCTTCTCTGATAATAGCCTCTTTTTCATGCGGCATCACACATCTACACAGGACTTCATCTGGACCTAACTTGTATAACTGTCCTGTGATTAGGGTGAAGTCTGCTTCTTTAACAACCAACTGCCTCTTTTGATGCTTGGTAAACTCCTCAGGTGCCCTTCCTGTGGTGAGAAAGTGAATGATATTAGCATAGTACTCATCTGCGATCTGGATAGAAAACAAATGCGCGTCTGGAAAATTGTCCTCTAGATTACTTGGCTCTTCTCCTGAGTCTATTCACGACAGATGATCAGGTCCAGCATTCAATCTTCCTGGTTTGAAAATGATTTCAAAATCATACTCCTGAAAGAGGAGTAACCATCTACAGATTCTTCCCCCTAACATTGGCTTATTGACCAGATACTTCAATGCGGAATGGTCAGTAAACATCTTGAACGAGGCACCCAATAGGTAGTGCCTAAAATTTTGTAGCACGTACACCATAGCTAATCCTTCCCTTTCTGTGCTGGTGTAGTTCTTTTCTGTTGTCGACAGCTTTCTGCTGGAGTATGCGATAGGATGATCAATACCTCCTTCTCCTGGTTGCATTAAAACAACCCCTAGTGTGATGCCAGATGCATCCACATGTACATGAAATGGCTTAGTCCAATCTGGGAATACTAAGATGGGTGTTGTAACCATCTTCTCTTTAAGTGTGTTTAGACTCTGCTGGCATTCCTCATTCCATAGGAATTTTATGTCTTTCTTTAACAGCTTTTTCCATCGGTGCTGTAATCTTTGCGTATCCCTTGATGAATTTTCTATAGTACCCGGTATGACCAAGTACTGTTCTCAATTGTTTGACTGAGTTGGGTGCTGGAAGATTTGCAATGATGGCAATCTTTGCGGGATCTACCATCAATCCTTGTCTGCAAACAATGTGACCCAACAAAATACCAAATGGCTCACAGAATATACATTTTTTCAATTTCAGAGAAATCTGGTACTGCCTACATTTCTCTAACATCAGTCTTAAATCTCCTATGTGCTTGTCAATTAATCCAAATACAGTCCAGTCATCAAAATAAAATTCTAGGAATTTATGGATGTATTCTTTAAATACAGCAACTACTACTCTAGAAAAGATAGCTGGTGCATTCTTAAGACCAAAGGGCATTATTGTATACTGGAATGAGCCCCATTCTGTTGCAAACGTGATCTTATGGCGATCTTCTGGGTGGATCCTGATCTGGTGATAGCCTGAAAATCCATCAGTGAAGGAGTATACCTCCTATCCTCCCACATTGTCTAATACTTCATCAGTGAAAGGTGTCGAGAATGGATCATGAAGCGATGCGTCGTTGAGTTTATGTAAGTCGACACAGATCCTGATGTCTCCTTTGGTTTTATTCTCTTGCACGACCATGGGACTAACCCATTCGCTCTCTTCCATGGGCTCAATGATGCCTGCTGCTAGCATCTTATCGATCTCATCCTTAACTTTTTCTTTGTATCGTGGATTTAATCTGTATGGACGCTGCTTGACTGGTCTAGCATCCTCTTTCAATGGTATCCTCATTACTCCCAGGTCTCTAACTATTCCCTTCATCTCTATGAATTTGTTGGGAAATAGGTCCTGATAGTCATGTAACAAGTCTGCAATCTGTCCAACTATTTCATCGGTCCAATAGTCTCCAATAGAGGCAAACTTTGGTTTTGTGTCTGTGCCAATATTGATCTTTTTAATCTTGAGCGGCTCTATGATTTCTGGAGTCTGTAGCTTCGGTCCATCAACATCGCGAGTCCCTTCTGACTCCGGAACGTTGATGTTGCGAGGATCCTCATCCTCGTCCTCTGGTTTTGATGCAAAATTATAGCACTCTAGAGCCTCTTCTAACTGGATGGCCCACTCAGGTTGAGTTTGTACTGATAGTGTACAATCCTCAAATATCTTAATATTTATTACATCTAGGGCCTGATCTACATTTGGATAGTCAGATTCAAAAGCGAAGGTGAGTAGAAAGTTGTCTATTAGAAGTGGCCATGTGGTCATTCCCTTGCGCAATTCAGTCTCTATGTACCAGTTCTGTGGAACTGGGTCCAAAGTGTGAATGAATCGGTTAACCCATTCATCCTCGGGAATGTCCGACCAATTCTGTTCACATGTATGAATGTGTGTCTTGGGGTCACTTTCTCCTATGTATCTCTACTGGATATACTCTCTGTCGGTAGAGAATCTGATCGCCATCAATATCTTAAGATCATCCCATGATGCGATATTCTCTTTATGTGCATACCACCATCGTGTAGGCGTGGCTCATACTGCAAGGTCCATAGCTGCAATTCTCTGCTCGTGAGGGATTTGTTGTTCAAACTGCATGAGAAAGTCCTGGATGTCTGTTAGATCATGAAATGATGGAATCTCGTTGATTTCTGTGCCAATCCATCGCAGTGACTTAGTCATGTACGCACATCTGCGCACTGAGACTTCGTAAAGTCTATTCTTCCAGTTCTCTAGACCAACATCCGAATCCGATGCGCATGAGCTGTCGCATCGCCAACTAATGTTCCCTTCTGCAGTTGGATTGATGTATTCGCTCTGGTTCGCAGTCATCTGATAGAAACTGTCCATGTTACGTGCCTCTTCCTCTGCTCGGATAGCTTCAATGTATCTAGGACCCTGAAGAGGATCTAATGGTGCGATGACCCAGATCTGCGCATCCTCAAAGGTCATTTGTATTCTCTTTAAGTCGATAATGGCCATGTTACTAATCGCCCAATCAATGCCTAGTAGTGCTAGATATGGTCTACTATCGCCAATAATTTCTATAACTTCAAAGTCCACAGAGCTGCGAACTCTGTCAATGTCAATTGGTACCTGCGATAATCGACCCAGGGGTGATACCCGCTGTTGATTAGCTAATCTGAGGTGGATAGGTGATCTGACTAACTTAGGGCTACCCATATGTTCTCATGTCTTCTTAGTAAGAACATTTACCTCTGATACTAGATCTAGGATGACCTTGTCCATTTAAAATTATCCAACCTATGCTGTGAGTCGCATCTCTCTTCCTATTCTTGTATGTCCCCTAATACTATGAACAGCGCGTTGTGCATTGCTCATGGAAGGATATGGTTGACACTGATCTATGATGCACTGAAGTTCTCCAATAGCTTGCTCATTTCTCACGAGTTTTAAACAACTCCGCAGGAAGGATTGTACACTTCCTACAAACTCGTCTTCGTCGCAAGCGCCCGATGTGGTAGCCTGCGATGTCTGGTCAGGGCTAACGCCACAAGGTGCTTGCTGCGGTATGCCCCTAGACTGCGGTACTTGCGATCCTGATTGCATAGAGTCATCAAAGAAAGTCTTAGCTTCCTGAAATGTTTGTTTGTTCTTATGTAGGTCAAGTGGTGTTGCTTTGTTAGGAGCTTTATGCACCCACTCCTGACCTGTGGTATTTTCAGTAACCTGTGATGTCTCATTGGTGGAAACACCACTACAAGTCACAATCTTGACTCTTAGTTCTAGTTCCTCCTACTCAGTAGCAATAAATTGGATGTTCTAGTGTACTGCTGGCTTAGGTTCTCTGATCTTAACTATCAAGGTAGGATAGTCTTCTATAACGTGATCGTAAGATTTGCAATAGTTACATGTGGTGGTAGAGATCTGACAGTCCCTAGCATAATGTCCTACAACTCCATAGTTGTAACAAGTGACTAGTCTGCGACCACGGCCAAAGCCTTCTCCATGGCCAAATCCTCTGAATCCTCCTCGTCCCCTGAATCCTCCTCCACAGCCAACATACGTCAGATCATGATGTGGTCCTGCTGCTTGACCCTGTGTTTCTAATTGGACTCTGTACAGGTCTTGCTTGCTCCCGACCATGAGATCATAGGCTCGAAAATCGTGTTCATCATGGCCTACAGACTTGCAGAAGACGCAGTATAAGTTCTTAGGTGTCTGCACGTACTTCTGAAGTAGAGGGCACTAGTGAGGTAGATGTCCTCTTGTTTTGCATATTTCACACCACGGCCCATGGGTCTATGGTAAGGGGTTAGGAGCCCTGGTTGCTATATATTCTACAAAGACTCGATAGTTATCTTTAGTATGGCCTTGTGCTTTACACGTTACGCACCATATGTCTTGTGCAACCTCTTTCCCTTTCTTAAGTTCATGCATCTGTATCGTGAGATTAGCCAATTGGTTTTACAGATTTGTCATACTTGTGCTAGTTTGAGCTAGAGGTGAAGCCTCTAGTTTCATCGCCATCTCCAACACGTCGTCCTACATCTGGATTTTCTGCTGCATTAATGGTAGTTGTGAGGGAGTAGCGCTGCAATAAACCATTCCTTATGCTGCTCCGGTGCAAACTCAAAGCTGACTTGGTCTCTAAGGGCTTTAAATTTCTGATCGAAGTCCCACACTGACTCTGCAGGTAACTGTTTGATGTATTTGAGCTCTGTAATGCACTGTGACTCAGACTTAGGTTTCTTAAACTCTTTAATCATGGAAATCCTGACCTGGACAAGTGTTCTGGTTACCGCTGAGGTATACTTCATATACCATGTTAAGGCTCGTTCTCTCAGTGTGGTGACCAACTGTACAAGTTTACTATTATCATCATTGATTGCTTTAATGGTCCACACGGCTTCACATAAAAACCAATGCTGATCTGGGTCCTCTGCCCCTGTACCCTTAAAGATAGGTAGCTTCATATCATCCCCCATTCTATTTCTATGTGGTGGATGTTGATTTGCTGTGTTACTACCACTTGGCGGTGTAGGTGGAGGTGATGTAGCGGTAGTATGTACTGTCTGCGAGCTACTAGATGGAGTTTCTACGGGATTGTTCTGAGTCTCGATCTGTTTCTGTGGGGTATAAGGGTGGTAAGGGATACCCCCTTCTGTTCTGTCTATATGGTTATGACTCTATTGTCTAGTACTATCTGAACTGTCTTCAAATATGGGAGATCTGAAATCTACTTTGTATTTCTTTCCACTACATGTACGTCCAATGCCATGAAAATCACTTTCAAACTCTTGTGATATTACTATCTTTACTTATTCATCTGAAACTAGATCCATTCTTCCTTTTTCATATAATAGCATCTTAATGGACAAGTTTAAAGATTTTAGGTACTTACCGCAATATCCTTTGAAGAAGTATCGTTCAGCCTCGCTGAATCTTTTTCTCTGGTCAACTGCAAACTCTGTGACGAAGCCTTTTAGCACACTCGCAAGCCAGAATTCTACTGTCCTCGTAATGAGATTATCAAGGTTCTTCATGGTATGAATCAGCTCCGGTGTCCAGACAATGTTTCTTTTCTTCTTGAATATGTTCTTATCAGTCAACTTTGATAACCAGCCATAAATCTTGTTTCCAAAGGTTGCAAAAAATATCGCATGCAGGTCTGTAACAATATGTTTTTGTAACCAGTCCTCTGTACTCAGTCTAGGACTCTTGTTCTCTCATTCAACAAACTCTTTCTTGTTAGACACAACCCACTCGTTGATTTCATCTCTAGTAGGATGCCAACAGAACATCTGTGCTCAGTTTGTTCAAAACCAGAAATGGAACCATTTGTTGGTCGTCTGGGAAGACTCGGGTTTACTATAATGAACCAACAACACCCCTAGCTCACTCGCCCTTTCGGCGACAGACCGCAGAGCGGCCTGAAGTCTCACCCAAATTGATTCTAATGGGTTGGTCGAGGACTCAAATGTCTTGACCAGGTTCTGTATGGCATCCTATGCGCGTCTCACAGCTCTTCTTAACTCGCGAGACCGCTCTTTCCTCTCTGGGACGCGATGCGTAGTTTTCCTCTTGCTCGCGATGACTCCAACCTTTTATCGCATCGCCACATCCTGGGCGACACCTAACTCTCTCCTATGCTTACTCCTCAACCCATAGTATCGTGCACTGCAGCTCCTCTGCTGGTGCGATATTGCATCCCTGCAATATCCTACCACTGCGACTCAGCACACCTAGCGTCACTTGTGTTTACCCTACAGGACTCAATACTCAAGGCTGTTTATACTGTGAATCTTAACTATCTCAAGTGAAACTTAGACACTCTTATACAGACTACTTAAAGACATCAACTTGCATTTATCCCTGTAATATGCCGTGAAATGAATAACATACACATACATTTACTATAAGCAAAGTTCATGTAATGAATGACAGATATAACAAGTAAATACAATCACATGAATCAGACTCATAACACTCTACTTTTTACGTGGTTCACTTCCAGGGTGGAAGTTACGTCGACAGAACTATGTTTCTATATTATAACTTGAGAGAGGTACACAGTTCTGCTGCACCGCATATGCAGCTAGAGATCTTCTGGGTAACTCCGCACACAGCCTGGAGCCCTTCTCTCTTAGATCTCTTCTCTAACTCTATATTGCCTTCTTACAATATACTCTCACTCTCTCTCTCTCTGTCTATCAATCCCTGCGGATTGTTACAATACAAAATAACAGTAAGCTAATAGACTACTGATAATCTGACTAGCTGGATGGCCTAAAATGCGCAAAATGCTAACCTTTTACAATACAAATTACATCCCTTTATAGGCAGCCCGAAGGTCTCGCCATTACAACACTGTGGTCCTGTCCCATCAGTAACCCAAACCCTAACTAGTGACAGTCGGCATATCTGTACTTGGGGTAGCCGCTTTCCGTCACACCACTGCTCTCTGCAGTCTTCCATGCTTCCCGGCGCTGACCATGGGTACTATGCACCGCTTCCCTTCTTCTGTCCTTCATCTTCAATACCTCGGGCTCATTGCTCCTTTTCCTTTATGAGGGTAGTTGATCCCTCCTATCTTCACTGTTGCCTTCAATGCAGTGGTTGAGCTCTCTCTTCTTGGCCGCTCAGGTACTGTCGTCTTATTTGACTTCTCTGTTCCAATCAGTCATAGTTTATGGATCTGCTCTGCAGCTAGAAACATGTTACAATGTCGTAGCTTCACCTTATCTCTTCGTCTTCACCAAACTATCTATCCGCCAAAATGGCATCTTTTCCTGTAGCTGCGGGACCCTGCTCCAACACCAACTATTTTTACAACCATGAGACTTTTCTCATAAGGTTTGGCTCTTTCACATGGTAGATTCTGGAATTGGTTAGGGTCTTACCTCTCACTGCCATGCTTGAAATAATCTACCTTAAACCTGAGCTTCAATCAACCAAACACTTGGTAATTCTAGATGCATATAACCTTTCCATTGGTGCAACCGTCACTGAAGCATTTTCGGAATTTACAAAATTCAAATACTTCCAGCTGTTAATCACATCCGTATTACCAAAATTCATTTACTTCATGCGATCATTATCATACTACCATTTTCAAGGTATAGTCACATTATTCATACAGTTAAATGAAATGTTTAGATACTCCTTACTTCACAAGCGTATCATTTATACCACCTTGCTCTTCCAGAGAGCATTTCCAGCAGCCAATTGATCATGACTATCCTCTTTATGCACTTACTATCCTGCATTAATAACAGCCTTTGAAATAGTTCCATAATTGTCATCAATTCATCATTTCAGTCATTAGTTATCCATAATATCACATGCACTCATCTCAATGCATTCATGCAATGCATCACAACATTTGCACCTTTACTTATGCAATCAGTGACTCACACCCTTCATATGCATACATTCAATGCATAACTACAAGATTTATTAAATCTTTTTAATGCATATCCATTCAATTCTACCTTGCATTGATTCAGGAATACTATGCATTCAACATACCATGCATGGCCTAACCATGACTACTTCATATAGGATGCATTACTACAATTAGTCCATCAATACTTACTTTCCTTGGGCTACCAAGCTCAATCAACATATACATGCACGATGCCTTTCTATATTCAAATATCCACATGGTATGAGGTCTCTTACCTTTACCACTCCATGGAACTTGTCATAATCAAGCTCTTACCTTCATGGGTCCTACTTACACCCTTGACATGACCAATTTGGTTGGTCCTTTGCAAGAGATTGCAGAATTTGCTCACCAACTTTTGTTTATGGACTTGTTGCCTCCTCCCTTTCTCCAGAGGGTTTCTAGTCATATTCATTAGCATCAGCAACATATTCAGCTAGGTCCATGTCATCGTTGGTTTTTCCACTAATGCCAACCCCAATGCAATAACTATCATTAGTGGTTCATTATAAGGGTATAATCTTTACTATCTTATGTACACAAAGCATATCTCATACATTTCAGCTATAAAACTTAAGAAATGTAGTTATAATCATCAAGATTGGGTTTAAGGAATTTTCCCTTTTAAATCCCTCATCTTTGCATGGAATTACTCTTCCACACAACAGCTGGTTAGCCTTCATAGTCCTTGCTACCTCTGGGCATACAATTTTCCAGATTTGTACCTTTGATAGCAGCGGCCATCATTAGCACTTTGCTGCTCCATGCTCAGATTCTAGTGACTTTTCCTTGTCCCCTACTGGATAAGCTTTCCAACGCCTATCCACATGCTTCATTCCGACCTCGGGTGTGAAAACCACACCACTTATAAAAATGAAGGTTTTCACCAATTTTAGGCAAAACACTCAACTGTATTTTGGACTGGGTGCCAACTTCAGCCACCTATAAACCCCACTAAAAACTGCTGAAAAATCCTGTTGAAAAATAGTCAAAGTCTGTTGGAAAATCCTACTTGAAAATCTCAAAATTTCCTCTGCAGAATTGGCTCTCATTTCGACTAATCTTCCGACGTTTCGGCAGTCCAAACCACAATCCTTTCCACTACGTCGGTGATTGAAACAACTAAATATTTCCGACGTATCAGGCCAATCCTCCTCTAGCTCCCGACGTATCGATGGAGTGATCCTCTAATTTCTTCCAACATGTCAGCGGTCCAATCCTCTAAAGTTTTCCGACGTTTTCTATACTTAGAAAAATTTTCAGAAATTTTTCTTCTTCTTTCCGTCGCCCCATCGGCTGCTCGATCGTCTAAATTTTTTCGACGCTTCTATCTCTTCGGAAAAACTTCTCCCTTCATCCGCCGCCGCATCGGCAAACTCATCTTCTATTTTTTCCCGATACATGCTGCCGCACCGGCTACTCAAACAACTAAATTTTGCCGATGGTTTCCATACTTAGACGAATTTTCAAAATTTTACTTTCTTCTGCCGACGTATTGGCACCCTTCGCATTTTCTCCTGTGACTTTATCGAAAGTCCTTCTGGCCAACTGAGCTGGCATATTGGTGCCTTCAACATCTTTCTTCTGCTGACGGCATCGAAAGTCCTTTCGGCTAACTGAGCCGATGTATCGACTGCTCAAACAGCTAACACCTTCCGATGATCAACACTTAGCAAATTTTTGAAATTTTCCTTTTTGGTCTTCCACCGTCTTGGATCCCCAAAGGGCTAAATTTCGTCGATCAGTCTACTAACCTCCACCAAAACTGTGGCTCCGCCTTCAACTAATCTCTGCCGAAACCTTCTCTTCTCTTCCGCTGCTTGATCAGCTCAAATTTCTTCTTTTTGTCGACGAAGAAGTTCCATCAATAGCCGCAATGGTGACCCAACATCCTCAATATTCTTCCTATCGGCGGCCCAATCTCCTGTGGCACCTGATCGGCGTCGGCAGTCTTTCTCGTCGAAATAATTAGTGCTTTATGCTTCCAAAACGATGGTGCACAAACCACTTTCTTCTTCCGATTGGCCGATGTTTTCGGTCCTTAGAAATTTTTTCAAACTTTCTTCATGGCATCGGCGGTCGGAGGCCTTATCCGTCGGACGCCTAACTATCTAGCCATCCGCAATGGCGGCACTCGTTCAACCTTTTTCCGCTAACGATTTCAACACTTAAACCAATTTTTGAAACTTTTCTATTGACAGAAACCGGAACCACCAATACTGCCACATCGGCGTTTCAGTCCCTTCGACAGCCGCAACGGCAAACTGTCAAATGCTAAATTCTTCCACAGTGTCGACGAACCCAACACCTATTTCCTGCCGACGGACGCTAATCACTTAGAAAATTTTCAAAATTTTCCCTCCAACTGTCCTCTGTCGGGTGTGCTTTTGCCTAGTCCTTCCGCTACATCGGAAGTCCGTTCCACTTAGTGCTCTGATGAGCCGACTGTTCCAACACTTAGAAATTTTTTTGAAGTTTGCTACCATCAAACTCTAATCTCTACTGGGCAGAAATAAATTCTGCCTCTGTCACTGCATCTTGGTGGTCCATTCAAGCCCATGCTGCAACATGAGCTCTGATACCACTCTGTCACATCCCCATCGCTTCGATCGACGAAGAGGACGCGATGAACACCACAAACAACTGGGCAAACAGCCCCATGAACACAAATAGCAATGCTGAAATTAAAAGCTTAAACATCATGCATAACAGGATGCATAAAACATCATACAAGATGCATAATTCCTCAATCATTCAGCGGAAGCAAACATATACATAAACCAGCATTTAGCATGTTCATCATAATTCATTGAACATCAATATAATTGCAAAGATGAAACAGTCAGGAGTACTTATCTATTAATGAATAACTCACCCCGCAACTAGCTACATTGCTGCAACATTCCACCCAACCAGAGGCCAGCGTGCTCATCAATCTCTCAGCAACACTGCCACCCCCGAGCTGAGCATGATTCCTCCAAGGATAAGGATCAATGCAGGCTTACACATAGCCAAGGTTTTCCAATCAGCAAGCCAGCACAGCTGGGTTTATCAGGCCACCCACAAATCAGCCAAGCCAACACAGTCCGAGGACCAACCACTACATACCGCAGCAAAACAATCCCTTCATAGCTCTGTGAAGAAGGCAAAGACAACCGAGGATGATCCTGAACAAAAGATGGCACACAGCTCAAGCCCACAAGGCAATTCAGAGTTGTTCTTGGCCCTAGCGTGGCCAAAACAACTCAACAGCAACCCAAAACCAAGGTACATCAACAACCACAACCCCACAATGAATGATGGAAGCAATTCAGAGTCCACAAAATAGGAACAACTCAGCCAACAGACTTGGAAATCCACAGCCCACAGCACACACAATGCAACGATGGAAACAATGCACATTTCCAGAAAACAGAGAAGAAGTCAGACTCCAACAGTCCGTAGCATCCTCAAAGCGTAACAACAACACAGCTCACGGTATGGGGAAAACAACAGTCCCAAACATAATCAGTGAGCATGGCTCACAACATGGGAAAATGACTCCAACGGTCTATGCGTGAGGGAACTTGCACCAAACCACAAAACACAGAGGAAAACATACCTGATTCCATTATGTGGAAAACATGAATGACCACCGATAAGCAGCTCCCCTCCTGGCTGCGTGAGTTCCAGCAAAACAACCTCCTGTGCATAAGGATGAGCAAGACTTCCGCTCCTGCGTGAGGGTGAACAACTCCACTCATGCGCGTAGATGAACAACAAATGGGAGGGATGAACAAACCACCGAGAGCATGCGTAGTGGAGAGTGCGTGAGGAAAACAGAACCGACCTCTACGTGAGGATGAGCAACCTCCTGCGCATGAGGGTGAGCCGACCATGGAGAGAATGGAATCGTGGGAGAGTGGTGAGTGTTTCTTTTGCCCCACAAGAGTGAAGAGGAGAGATTAGCTGGTCGAGTGGGCACGTGGGCAAGGACTGACAGTCCTTCCACACCCACCACCACTCAACAATAACTGCCCCAACTAACAAAACCAAGACATTAAAGAGGTTGGGTGAGACAAGGAAGATGGGAAAATCAAGCAAGGTGGTAACACATGGGTTTTCCCCCCCATAGACCAAGGTTTAACATCCCCCACACAATTATCCTTTGGAATTATGCCCTTTTCATTTTAACGTTGCACTGTCGTAGCTGGTTGTGGGTTTATTTTAATTGATGTGCGTATTTACATGATGCCAACCATAATGTGTCGGATAGCATGATATACCATCGGCAACTATCCCTATTGCCGAAACATACACAACCAAATCGATGGTGGGGCTTTTTCCTTTAGCTCCTCACCACGATTAATTACATCATATACATCATGCAAGCGGGGTCAAAATTGGGGTGTGACAATTCTCCTATAGGAGACTATGTGCAACACTTACCCTGCTCTTCACGCTTTTTCTAAGCTCCTTCCCAACTGGGAATTTTGTGCCATAAGCACTTCTGGTCTCTCGGGTGGTTTATTGATTGCTTGGAACCCTCATAAGGACAGATGTCGTGCTTTTGAGACTATTGCTTGTATCCTTGTGAAGGCCAATTTTCATGGAATGAATACCCCATTAGACATTCTCAACTTCTATGGCCCTTTTCGGGATAGGAATATATTTTGGGATAAGGTTCTTAGGGGGGGACTTCTCAATTCTCCAAACTTGATTATGGGTGGGGACCTTAACTTGACCATGAGAGCTTCTAAGACCTGGGGTAAACAAGCTACCTTAGACCCTCTTACTTCACATTTCAAGCTCTTTTTTTATTTTGTGGGACTTATTGATATTGCCCCACCCACTGCTGGTCCAACCTGGAGGAATGGCAGGGTAGGTGATGAAGGGATCAGCAAAAGACTTGATTGTTTCTTAATTGCCTCTTCTTTGATCCCTTCACTCTTAGTCCACCATGTGTGGACTCACCATACTAATATTTCTGATCACTACCCTATATGCTTTGAGTGGAATAAATCGTTAGGGACCTGTAATTATCCATTCAAATTCAACAGAGCTTGGCTTAAGGATCGAGATTTCATTTCCTGGGTCTCTGACAAATGGCCTAGACTGTCTCTCCTTCTTCTGGTTCTGACTTGGATCTCCTTGCCCTCAAACTTCTTACCCTTAAGAAGGATGTTAAGGACTAGATCAAGAAAAAAGGAGCTATCTTGGAGTCTGAGTCTCACAGGTTGGATATGGAAATCTGTACCTTACTCTCTTGCCCCTCCTTTGGGATCCTCTCCCATGAGGAACAACTATCCCTGTCCTAGCTCATATCTGAAAAAAAGAAGCTTTTGGACCACTACCTCCTGAATTGGTAGCTCAAAAGCCGTGCTAAATGGCCACTGTATGGAGATTCAAACCCCAAGTATTTTCATGCTCTAGCATCTGGAAGAAGGAACCAAAATTCGATTTGGTCCCTTATGGATGATGAGAGACATTGCATTGAGGATGATAATGCACTCAAGGATCTGGGTCAAAGTCATTTTGCTAATATTTTCAAAGATGATAATCAGACCTGCCTAATGGAACAACTCAAGGTTTTCTTACTTTATCCCATTATGATCTCTCATGTTGATGCTCCTTGTCTCACACAACCTGTTACTTTTCCTGAAAATGAAAGTGCATTACACTCTTTCAAAAAAGATAGGAGCCTAGGCCCTGATGGTTGGCCTGTCGAATTTTATATTCACTTCTTTGACTTGTTGGGTGATGAATTACGGTCTACAGTGGATTGTGCTAGGGTCTCGGGCTGTATTCCTCCCTCCCTAAACTCCACTTTCCTTGCTTTAATCCCTAAAAGGGAAAAGCATTTAACCTTCACAGATTTTAGGCCAATTTCCCTGTGCAATCTGTTATATAAGCTGATATCGAAGGTTATTGTTGTGAGGCTTAAGCCTTTCATGGACTCTCATATTTCCAAAGAACAATATGGTTTTCTGAAAAATTGCCAGGTTGTTGAACCTATCGGTATTGTACAGGAGACTCTCCACACTGTGAAAACGAAGAATTCCTGTGCACTCATCCTCAAATTGGACTTGGTGAAGGAATTTGATCATGTTAACTGGTCCTTCATTCAACTCATTCTTATTCAGATCGGGGTACCTCTTCTGGCTGTAAACTGGATTATGGGATGCCTTACCTCAGCAAACTTTGTTGTTCTTGTCAATGGTACTCCCTCGAAGTTATTTGTTGCCTCACATGGCATTAGACAGGGATGCCCCATATCTCCCTTGCTCTTCATTCTTGTTATTGAAGGGCTCAGCCTCTTGATTGCTGATGCAAGGGATCATGGTCTCATTAAAGGTATTAAGATCTCTTCCAATCTTGCACTTACATGTCTCCTCTTTGTAGATGATGTGATTTTGCTGGGATCTGGCACCTTATCAGAGTGGATGGATTTCAATGTTATAGTAAGCACCTTTTGCAAGGCATTTAGGATGAGCATTAGTGTAGACAAATCATGTTTCTCTCTACAATAATGTGGATGTTGATATCCGCACGGACATTGCTCGTGCTCTACCCTATAACATGGAGCCTATCACCATGGGTTTTAAGTATATTGGCTATTATCTCAAGCCCCTGGGGTATAAGGTCAGTGACTGGAATTGGCTGATTTAGAAATTCGAAAACAAAATTTTTCATTGGGCACACAAGCTTCTCTCTCTCGGTGGTTGTTTGATTCTTGTACAAGCGGTGTTGTCTAGTATCTCGGTTTATTGGTTGGGCTTTGCTTCCATACCTGTACTTGTATTGAACAAACTCATAAGTTTAACATTTGCATTTTTATGGGGCTCCTCTAGCAACAAGCACATGTATCTTCTGTCAAATTGGAAGGATCTCTCCTAGCCGAAAGAAAATGGGAGAGGGAGCATTAAGAATTTTGCACTGGTTTATTATTGCACTTCGATTAAAAAATCGATGGTTGGTTCTCCAGAATGATGGACTATGGCATCAAGTTATTATCAGTAAATATCTAAAGAAACTCTCGATGGTGACTTGGCTCAGAGGTAAGAATTTATGTTTTCGAGGTGTCTCTGTTATTTGGAAGGGGTTCGTGCTAACCCTCCCTTCGCTTGGTAGAAGCCTTGCTTGGCAAGTGGGCAATGGAAATAATGTACTTCTTGACATTGATCCAATTATCAGTATTCCTGACTCACTCCAATTGCCTGCTGGGTTTTGTGAGTACTTAGAAGACCTGGATATTGCCACTCTCTCTCAGGCTCGAAATACCCTTCCAGGATTACACAAGCATTGGTATTCAGCAGAGGATCTTTGTGTTTTTGGGGACTGGAAACTGGCTTGGGATACACTCATGAGAAGTTTGGAAATCGGAGGTATTCGCCTCAACTCACAGTCTGATACTCTGATTTGGGCATATAATAAGTTTGATGGCTCTATATCAGCAAAAATGGTTTATGACAGCATTATCCACTCATCTTCTCCTCGGGCTGGTAGTAGATTACTTACACATATTTGGACTGGCTCTCTTCCCCGGAAAATCAATTGTTTTCTATGGTTGGCTTTGATGAACAAGCTACTTACTTGGGACAATCTCCAGAAGAGAGGCAGGACTGTGCCTGGTATCTATGCACTATGCAGTAGGGATGAGGATAGTGTTCAGCATCTATTTTTTCATTGCACGATATGGAAGAATGTCATCTCTATCCTGAAGGAACAACACCATATCACTCCTTCCTTCCAGTCTGATGACCTCTGCTCATTTCTGGAAAAGTGGACTAATAGTTTCTCAAAGCATTCGGCTTACTGTTATCTTCGTTTTTTTGCCATGTGGACTATTTGGAAAGCTAGAAACATGTTCATCTTTGAAGGCAAAAAAGTGCCCGTCTTTATCTTGATACACCAAATAGATTTTTCCTCACAGATGTATTGTCCTTCTGAAATAAAGGTAAAAAAAACAAGAACCTTGGGCCCGGGTCCTATTCTTGTCTATCCCTATGGATTTTTTGATGGGGAATCTGCAAAGAATGTTGGAGGGGTTGGCTTTTGTTTACACTTGAACGAGTCACATTCTTTCGAGTTTGCAGTGGGGGTGGCTTCATGCACCAATATTAAAGCAGAATTGATTGGGCTTTGGGCCCTACTGCATACATCCCAAATGATGGGGATACCCATGCTCAATATACTCAATGACTCTTCCGGCATTATTAATTGGGCTAAGGGTACAACCTCCCTTTCACCACCTGAACTCCATTACTAGTGTAGGGACACTAGAAAGCTCTGCTCTTGCTTTCTAGAGCTATCCTTCTGCCATATCTATCGTGAATACAATCAACATGCAGATTATCTTTCTAAAAAAGCTCTTTCTTTGGCTCCGGGATCAGGTAGTTACTCTAAATTTATTGAAGGTCGTTTGGCCTCTCATGATAGTTTCATGCTCTTTTGAGCCCAGTGCTGGAGCATGTACTCCATTTTTTATCGCACCCTTTTCATTTGTATTGGAGCGGACTCTTTTAGAGTGCAGTTCTGCACTCTTTTGTTCACGATAGAAATGGGCTTGAGGGACAGTTTTTACTGATGGGAATTTGTATTGCTGGTTATGTACTTGTCCCCCATTATGCTCCATTGGGTTGTTACTCCTTCTTGTTGTAACAGCAGTAAGCTACTTTATGATCCACATGCATGATTGTAACCCATTTATTGGGTCGACATTTCACTTGCCCTTTGTAGAAATTTTAGGTTAATTTTTAAAAAATATGTAGTATTTATTAAATTTATATAATATTGTTGTTTTTAGAGTATTTGATTTTTTTGGATATTTGAAAATAAATTTATTTATATATTAAAAAAATGATTTAAACACTTTAGGATTCAAATTTGATGAAAAAAATAAGATTTAAAAAAAAATAGATTCTATAAAAATTCAACTCATTAAAAATCTATATATATATAATATATATATTCAAACTAGATAACCAGTAAACTTCGGGACAGAAATCCGTTGCATACCACAGGACGAGACAAAAAGAAGGGATCGCGCAGGTTGTTGAGATTTGTGAAGTGGAATTTTTTTTTTCTTTTGTGAGTTATCTAAATAGGGATGAGTTTTTTTTTTGGGTTAGTTTTTATCTATCTTTTTGCCATAAAATTTCAAGGAATTTTCAAAACTTGCAAACACACAAAGTGTGGGTTTTCTTATTAAATAATTTTGTTTCTATATTTAAAATGGCCCAACAAATAACAAAAATTATAACTTAAATCCACAAAATACACCACAAGGTCAAAATCCTCCCTTAGTTGGACAGATCCTTTCTTTTGTTCCCAGTGAAAATTATAACTTAAAGGAATAAGCTAGCTATGGAGCAAACCTCCCTCCATTGGACGGAGCAAACCTCTCTCCATCGGAGGGAGGAGGAGCAAAGTCAACGTTGACTTTGCTCCTCCTCCGTCCGATGGAGGGAGGTTTGCTCCATAGCTAGCCCACGCCTAACTTAAATCCACAAAATAGACCGCAAAGGTCAAAATCGTCCCTTACTTGGACAGATCCTTTCTTTTGTTCCCACTGCCCAGTAAATCATTCAAATGCCTCGTAAGTCAGAAGTTCCACAAATCTGTGGGGTCGGAGAACATAAACCCATTTTGCTGCTCCTCCTCGTCTCCTGTTGGAATCAACTCCAACACAGAATCTTCCTCAATTGACGGGATTTTCCCCAAATTCAGGCCGCCATTGCCGTCGGGCTCCCACAACCCCAAGTCCCGTGGTTTGGAAATCTGCCGACTTTCACATGCGGACACCGTTTCTGAATTCAAAGACGGTCGTGATGGCGAAGCTGAAGGAATTTCGTCCAAGGCATATTTGGCGGCGGCAACTTGAATTTGCTGTCGGGAAAGAGAAGACGCGGACGAAATGGCGGGTACAGAATCCGGGAAGTTGAATTTGGCGTTGGGGCCTCTCAGGCAATACACTGCAGCATCGTAAGCACGGGCAGCCTGCTCGGCGTTTTTGTATGAACCCAGCCATATCTTCTTTCTGGTTTTGGGTATCCGGATTTCAGACACCCAATTCCCCCATTTTCGCTTCCGGATTCCCTTAAATTGGCGGCAATTTTGTCGGCGATCTTCGTCTGGTTGTGACCGGCAATGGTGTTCTTGGGAGGGTTTCTCCATATTTGGCACTGCAAATGACAATAGTGTGTGATGGGAGGGAAACTAGTGAATCACAATGTATATATGTATTGCTGAACTGAAAACTCAAATCAAATGAAGATAGGTTGAGGATTTAAGATGTGGAGATGAATATTTATATGTGTAGTTGAAGCGCGTATAGATTGTGATTGCAGGAAGAAATCGATGGGGACTCTGCCAGCGATATTTAAAACGTGATAGAAAATGTAATTGACTTCCGGTTACCCTTCCCCTTGCAAACAATCTGCCTCACCACAACTCAGGAAACAAGAATTGTAGAAAAGGACAAATTAAATGAATATTTGGAGGAGCACATCAAGTTCCACATGTTTAATTTCATCCAGAAACAAACAAATGCATGGACATGTTGATTTTGTGTTCACATTTCAACTTGTCTCTTGTATTTTTATTGGCTATTTATTTTTATAAATTTTGTATTTATGGTTCAGAACATAGTAATTATGTTGATAGATATTTTATTTGAGATGTGAGTGGACTAAAGTCTATGTTTTTTAGTTTACAGAGGAGAATGAGACGAGTATACTCTGGAGTTTGATTTTATGGTATCGTTCAAAATTAGAAATAAACAATTACAAAAAAAAAAATACAAAAAATAACTGGTAGTGAGTTGATGAACACAAAATACCAGTTTTTTTTACTTCTAGACACAAAAAAACAAAGAAAACATTAAAACTTGTATATAGTCTCCCAGACAAAGAGAATTTTTCCAAATTCTTACCTTACTTATATGTAACATTTATTTTTCATTAAAAACAACTTGAAATATAAATCTTAAAACATTTAAAACTAATAATATATTCCAAAAAATATTATACAAACTAAAATCTAATATTATAATTCGTTATTAAACTTTATAATATAAAAACTAATCAAATATTTGATATTTAAAACTAAAATATAAAACAAAATATATATTATAATTTTTTAAGTTTTACTAAAGCAACAATAAAGTTGGAAAAATTAAAAATAAAACAATAAAATTTAAATAATTCTTATCTTATAATATGTACCAAAATATATAAGCAAATTTATATCATTTTTATGTCGAACATTTTTGGGATTTTCCAACGCCCTTTTCAATTTGAACGCATTTTAAAAGATACCCTAAGCCAAGATTTTCAAGCAATGCGACGTGGCTCTAATTGCTTTGACCGACTCTAACACCTACCTTTGCATTCACAAAGGATTAGCAAATGTGTTAAGTTTAGTCCAATTTTTTACTCAAAAGAAAATTACCTGTCCCAACCATATTGTCATGTTTCTCATTCCATAACTTATTTGACTAAAAGTTTGCATGCCACGTTGATTCCTACTCGCGGGGAACGTTCGTAGTAATTGTTGTAAAACAAATATTATCACCACCTTCTCATCTGCGATTGGCATGACAATCCCAATGATTAAATCGTCGTACTTCCATTTATTTATGTATATTTCTATCAACATTTCTACGATATAAACACACAAATTTAATCATCATCCTTCGAGCTTGAGCTTGTGTGTCAAGAACCAACTATTGCACTTTAATATTGTTTTGACTTTTAAATTTCATGAAGAACTTGTTTGACTTTATGTTTGACTTTGAGTGTTATGTACTCTATTAGTTATTTTGGGTCTTTAAAAAAAATTGTGCCAATCAAAGGTTTTTTTTTTTAATGTAATCGTTTGAATTTTTTCAAGTAAATTAGTTTTATTAATTTTGATTTTCATTGAAAATATAGTTTTTCTCATGAAAATTATATTAAACCTTTTATTATATGTTATTATTATTAATATTTAAAATACTTTATGTATTTTTAATTTAACACTTTTGAGTTTAAGGAATAGCATGTTAAGGGATACAATTCATTTAAAATATTTACAGACAAACTATGCTAAGGTGTTCAAGGATATATAAATCCATGTATATGTATTTCTAGTCATATTGTCTTTTAGTCTTCTATTGTCGGGAGCTTGTTTATTTTTATGTTTTAATTTTTTTTAAGTATATATTTGCTTTTATTTATTGGAAATTTAAGTTAGAAATATTTTAAAAAAATAGAATTATATATATTAGATATGGAAATCGTATAATTTGGCTACCATGAGTTTATTTGTAGATTTAAAAATACAATTTTAACACTTCCAAATTTTGATTTTACCAAAATGTATTGTAAACTTGAAAGCTTAGAATAGATAAATTACTCTTATTTTGGTTCCAAAACCATGTTGTGATTAACTTATTCAATTCCTCCCTTTATACATGTAACAATTACATTTAACATTGCAATAATGACTTCCAGCAGCTATTCACCATTGTAGTTATTCAAATCATTGTATGAATGCATTATTCTTTTAAGAAACAATTTGTGCTTCATTAACTTAATCTAATAAACTTATCTATAAAACTAATTATCTACATAATTCATTCTCTAGTCAAATGGGTGAGTACAAGTTAATTATGGGCACTTTTAACACATTAGATGCAACATAAAATGAAAAAATAGGCATCCTTCATTTTTCGTGCCTATCTTGAGACACATGCACAATGAATATTTCTTTTAGTAGAATGATCTTTCACATATATGACTTTTATTTATTGAAATCTTTTCTAACTCTAGCTCAATTATGTTTTTTTATAACAATGGCATTTTATTTTTTTGGCAAATTATAAGGTGTATGTCCTTGTTGGTGTAGCCTTTGACTTCCTAAATGATGGACCACTATACCAAAATTTGTAAACACTCAAATACCAACATTGGTGCAGTGTTCCTTTTCCAAAAAAAACTAGAACGGTTTAATTTTTTGTATAATTATGTAACTGAAAAAGACCTCAAAATCAGTTCATCAAGTGTTGGTGCATCTTTTGAAGGTCTTAATGTAATGGTGAAGGATTGGATTTTTTTATAGCATGTAGTGGTACGTGTATAGTAGTGCATCATATTTTTTTTTATGAAATAGTTGAGAAATGAAAAAGTTATGGCTTAAACACGAACAAGGTATTTTTTATGTTAAGGAGTTACATCACAAGAAAAATAGGAAAAAATATAATAAATTAATAAAAAAAATTTAATTACACATTATTAATCTGTAGAAATAGTTCTATATATGTTTGCAATTTCATCATCCATGATTATTTGTAACAATGTATTAGGAATTGAAACATCAACATAGTGAGAAAAGAGAAAAAAATGTCACATTAGACATGGTTTATCTAATTCCATATGACAACTTCTATACTCCAAAGCTAAATCTAGAGAAGATACTTTGTATAAGAGGTGACACGTAGTTATGTGATTAGGAAGTTTTACGTGTTAGATAACGCATGTGCATTATGTTTAAATTCAAATTCTTCTTCCCATGTTATTTTAATTATTATAAATTGTGTGTGCAATAATAGATCACAAAATCATCTGCATGATATGAGAAATATCAAACATTTGATATCTATCTCATATAATTCCTATCCCCTATAACTCAAATAATTATATTAAATCTAAAGTATTGTAAGACATAAAACATAAAACATTTATTCCTCATAGCCTGAAATATCTATATCCCATATATACCTTGGTACCCAATCAACACTGGATTTTTTATTCCCTATCCACTCTAACCCATAACCCATAAAACATTTAACATAAGCATTACAATCTATAAAATTTAGAGCTTATAGACATTAACATAATCCATATAACACCTATTAAACTTTCTTGTATAATCCTTGTTACTCTAATCCCTCATCTAAGTCGTGAAATGTATTTAACTTGCAGTTATTGTCATCATCAAACCCTAGCCTTTATAAGAAGAAATCCATAATGCTGACCCTTATAGAATCTAACCCCAAACTCCTATTGTCTATAATACCCACCAATTTATTTGTGGCACATGATCTCAAGAAGATTGTGATATGGTATACATGGTTTGAATTTCCTCCCTCAATCATGGTCAAGGAATAATACCCATCCTTGGAGCCCAAACCCTCCTAATTGCATGCATATTTCCATTTGGATAACAAAAATCCTCTAAATAGGTCATGGATGTTTCTTTAAGTTCCCCTATAGTGATATTAAGCTATAGAATCTTAAATTAGATCTTGAGGCCTTAGGTTACTCATATAACATTAGTATAGTCATTAAATACCTTCCCTAGTGCTCAAAACCTTCAATTGGTACCCATATCCCAATTCATAGACCAAATGTCTCCTAGAGAGGTCTTGTTCATGCAGTTGTATGCCTCTTTGATTTACTTGTTCCCTATAATATTAAGATAATAAGTACCTAGCTCCTCCCATTACCATGGACATGTCCTTTAGAACCATTTTCAGTACTCAAAGCTACATAGTGGAACCTAGTTTCCTAATTACAATTGAATTATTCCCTATACAGGTATCTTGTGATGGTTTAATTTCTTGCTCATATTTGTAGAGGAAAACAAGCTTCTTTTAGGTCATAGGTTTCCTCAATTAACCATGATAATGGACCTCAGATACATACATTATGCTCAAAATCTCCTCATGGAACCCATCCTCACTTTAGGACAAGAAACCCCATAGAGAATTTTTGTGTGATAGTTAGAGGCTTGATTCATTGCACATGGTCCCTACAAGATTCCCTTGTGGTATACATGGGTTAAATTTCATCTCACAATCGGGATCAAGTCCCCAAGACTGATGCTTAGATACAAAACCCTCCTAAGGGCATACATATCTCCAATTGGATTTAAGAACAATCCTCTAAATAGACCATGCATGTTGCTTTTAGGCCTCTTTCAGGGATCTTAAGCCATAGAAGCTAACAATAGAGCTTAATGCCTTAGGTTCCTCATCCAACCTTTGAATAGTGATTGAATACCATCCTTAGTTCTTAAAACCTTCAAATGTCACCCATTTACCAATTCACAATACAAATATCCCATAAAGTGGTATTGTCTTGATGGTGCTCATATTGTGAATTTGAGGCTAAATATCCATACAACTATTATGTGTGGTAGTTGAAGGCCTTGTTTGAATGGATATTGTTCCATAAAATATTCCTTTAGGGCCCAATGGCATAATCTCTTCCTTCAAACATTATCAAGCCCCAACCACCCATCCCTTGTGTTGAAAACATCCTAATGGAACTCATAACGATAGTTAGAGAAAAATGGTCCACTACATAGGATTTTCTTGTGTTTATTTGAGGCCTCATTTATATCCCTTAATATTTATAATATTTCTCTAGGGAATAATGGTCCGCTTTTCTCCCTTAACCTTGTTCAATGCCCCCAAAACCATCCATGATCTACATCTCATAATCATACCCATATATATCATCACTTAAATGAAAAATATACCATAGGGAGGTATATAGAGTAATTCAATACATTGTGCATGGTCTTTAATCCCTAATTAAGGGAACAAGGCCCATCCTTTGTGTGAAAAATATACTAAATACTTAATTGGGTGAGGAGATTGCATTGAAAACTATAGAGCTCCATAGTGACACATGCAAAATGTGCACATCTTGCATGTGAAATGAAACCCATCAGAGGCTCATTAATGAGTTACATATATCACACACACAATATTAAACTCATGGATGAGCTCCAATTGGTTGCATATCACGTGTGTGATGTGCATATTTCACGTGCATGATATAAAAAAAATTGTGTGCACAATATGGAATACTAGTCTTAAACCTATCAACAACCCTCTCCCTTGTTCATCTCTCCATCACATGTTCCCTACATAGTGATTTTGTAAGCAAAAAGAGAATATGAGAATATAAAATCTCCCCCCATCAACAACCTCTTTAGTTTCCAATCAGTAGGTAAATTCTACATGCTAAGTTAGTCCCTTTAAATTATCTTTTGTTTTCCAGTTTGGATGCATTGTTGAGCTGAATTCTTATGTCTAAGGATCAGTAGGGATGTTTTAATCAAGCTTATCAAATATGGAACTAGACTAGAACATTTTTGGCCCCAAATTACAAGTTAGACTAGAACAAACCCAAATTTCTTCTAAAAAATAGTAAAATACATAAAATATTCAAATTATATAAACACGCATGCGCACACACAAAAACATGTAAACCCAAACCATTAGACATCAAATATGTAAATTTAGTTCATTTATATTGAATCTAAGGGTGCACATAGAAAAATTGCATTGACTTTTTCTCTCTCTTGGTGAATGGCTTCAACATCTATTTCCATTTGATGTTTTAAATCAATTGGTACGATTTGGAAGCATATTTGTTTCAACTAGTGGGAACTATTAAGTACGTTATTCCCCTTTTAGGTTTCAATCTTATAATCCCATAATTCCCTACTCAAGTGGTGTAAGAGGAAGGGGTACAAGGTCATATTTGAGTATATGCTGAAATTATGAAAAAAATTGTAAAGTGTGTTGAAGTTAAAAAACACCCTAATTTCTACCTTCTTCTTTTAAGGTTTGATGGATTCGATTCCCTCACGAAACATCTTGAAAGCCACTATAATTTGAATTTGAATTCTAATTCTTATTGAGTTTTTCCCTTTTATATGAAAGTCATAATTGTAGTAGGAAGAACTTGTGCATGCTCATAATATAATGTGAAGTTTTCATCAATCGAAGAAGGTCACAAATATGTCAACAATGTTTTTTTTAGGGTTCATGAGTTCAACACTAATCTTGTGGATTCCTTACTTCATCATTATCTCTAGACACCCTAAACCATAGGGTCTTCACTTAGTGAAACCATATCATAGCACCTTCATTAATGGGATATTAAAGAATACCCCTAATTTCACTAAATATTGATAATTACTTAGAAAAATCATTTTTTTAATCCCCCCTCCCAATACGTATTTCTAATTAAAAAACCCATAATTTTACAAAATATTCCTTATTTTCACTAGAAACTCCTTTTTATACCCCCCAATACCTATAAACCCCCCATAGCCTATTCTTGATCCCCAATACCAACAATATATTAATCATTTTTTCATAATTAAAAACCCCCCTATATGAATGAATGTGATAAGATATTTCTCAATAAGGTGAATCCCCCATGCCCTAAACACAGGGAGACTTCATAGATCATTTGGTGATACTTTTAGGGTTATTTTGTCTTTCTTTCTTATGTTTTTCATTTGAGACACCACTAGTTGTGCATTAGCACCATACTTGATTCCCCTGTGACTAAAAACTCATTCAAATATCTCACTCTCACATATATATTTGTCACTTCAATACCAATCATTTCGCCCTAGAAATGTATTTTAACACAAAAAAATGTTTACCTATCTCTCTATGGTCCAAACCGTAGTTATACATAATTATCCCAACATTATTTTCTCCATTTTGACCTTCACAACTAAAATTCCACCAAATATGGTCCAAATAATTATTATTCCTTCCCCCATAAATGAAGGGAAGTTGAGCATTTATTGTGACTTATCCCCACTCTCTCCAAAAAGGAAACAAAAACCCTAAAATGAGAATGGTTCAAAAACCATGGACAAATACCATGCACAATAAAATACCATGGGTCAAAAAACCTTTGATCATCCTATAAATACATTGTGAAGGTATCCCCACAAACATTCCTTAACTTTTTTTCATTCATTACATAACATTACTTTTCACCTTTCACCATTGTTCCCATATTTTTTCTGTATCATTCCCATAGTGTATGTTGATCTTGATCCATACCCACTTGGATCCATTCCCCTATTTTGAAAAGCATTAGTGGAGACGACTGGAGAACCATACCATGGAGCCGATGGACCATTTCCTCAAATGGTTGCAGTGGCCCATGTTACCGAAAGGTATGCTTGTTATTGTTTTTCATTAGTTAGATAAAATACATACAAAATCATAAAAATATTTTTGTTGTTTTTACTATTTATTATTGCAAGGCGAGGTTAGGAAATCCCTCACACCATGAACTATACACTATCATCTGGCTGATCTAGGATAGGTGATTTTGAACATTGTAGGGGAGAAATCCCCACTACAATGTTCTTCCCCGAGCTTATCCTTCATTACTAATTCCACTTCATTTTTACTTTTGCCTTATAATTTTTTTTATTTATTCTAACGCAAACCTTACTAGTGGGCACTTTTAGACCCCACCTCATTTCTTGATTTTATTCCACCTCTCATCACTTCATTCTACCTAAAGTAAAAATTTATTATTACAATGGAATATCTTTAAGCATATTTATTAGTCTTGAGGATAAGGATTACTATCGCGATCAAGTGGCATGGACAATTTGTTTTATTAGGAGTTTTATTAGGAGACACGCAACATAGGGAATATACTTAACCAAGAATGATTTGTAAAATGAGTTAAGGGAGATAAGAGAGGTAATAATCCATGTCTTCTTGAGCTTTCTTTTCAATTTTTTATTCTTTACAAAAGATTATCATCATATTCTAGAATCTTAACCCACAAAACGGCTCGTACTTTCTCAATGTATTACTGGGAAAAGGAATATCATCATATCAATTCACACATAGCCTAACTATGGATTTCAAAATATTTCTTTAACTATTGGCTTAGATATAAGCTTCAAGGTTTTTTATTGCGTCGAGAGGTGCTCTACAACCCAGTATGGGGAAGATCTTGTAACGTTACATAACATTATGTAACATTATAAAAAATAAAAATTTTAATTATAGGCCAAAATAAATGTTGGGCAGAAAAACAACCTAATATGGGGGAGATGTATCTTCCTACCTAACAAAACAATAAAAAAGTAAAAATTTAATTATCGGTAAAAATAATGTGGGTGAGAAAAAAACACAATATGGAGGAGATGTTGTAATGTTCCTACCTAACAAAATAATAGAAAATAAAAAAATGAATTATCCTCAAAACAATGTTGGCCTTGCACATGGTATTAAAACCATGTGCAACCATGTGCAAGGCCTTCTAAGAAACCCATGTTTTTATTGTACATGGTTTAGGAGGGCCTTGTACATGGTTTTAAAACCATGTGCAAGGCCTCCTAAACAACCCATAGTTTTATTGCATGGTTGTAGGAGGGCCTGGGATATGGTTTTAAAACCATGCATGGGGAAATGTTGTAATGTTCCTTCCTACCAAAATAAAAAATAATAAAAAATATTACATGTTAGCAATAAATAATATTAAATATTAATAATAAAAATATTACATGTGGACCTTAAATAAAAAGATGTTTCTTTTGGTTTGAATCAAATCAATGGCTATTGGCTATATATAAGGCACATCAAAGTTGATAGTTCATTGAATGCAATACCTAAGAAGAGGTTTGCACCTTGAGAGATTCGATCCCTCTCAGCACTTGATAGAGCCTAGGATTTGGATCTACACTTGTATACAATGAAGCAACACTTCATACATATGGTATCCAAATAGCATGTGATATGTTTATGGGACCATTATTGGAAATCATTTGCTTGAAACTAAGAAATGGATTCTTTCCCTGTGAATCTTCTTCCATAAAAAAATAAAAACCATAGAATATTCTTCATGCAAAGCCACAACGTTTTCACTATTCATTCTTTCATCTTTTGAAGATATTAAGCAAAGCTAACAACCATGGATTTTTCAGGTATTTTCAACAATAGAAGCAATATTACACTTCTCAAGGATTTTACTTTTCATTGTAAATCTCATGATAAATCACACCTTTAATTTTTAGATTTTCCATGTTTTACCTCCTACCAAAGAAATATCTCCTACATTTTAAAATCTAGGAGACACCTAAAATATTTTTCATTACAATATGAATTCCCCTACTTCAGTTCCATGCTTGAAGTAGAATCCTTACTCTGTGAAAGATGGATTCACAAGAGAAAGAATAAAGTTCCCTAATTCAATTTTTCAATCAAGGTAGAACCGCTATTTTATCTAGGAAGCCATGTCCAATGTTAGATGATTGTTCTGTACTTCAATTCCACAGTCAAATTAGAATCTCCACTTTGTTTAGGAATCCTTGCTCAATGCAATATTCTTGTTCCCTTTTTCAATTCTATGTTTGAAGAGAAGCCTTTATCTATGAAAACGTAGTGTATTTTCCCCTACAAATCCTCTATTGAAGAAGAAAAACAACATCCTTGTATCAGTCAATGATCACAACAGAATAATCATATATCACATAAAACATAACACCTGTTAGGGATTCCCTATTTAAAACATAAGAAGCTTCATTAAGTCGAGAGATCAATTCCTATTGAGGGATACCATAAAACATAACACTTGTTAGGGATTCCCTATTTAAAACATCAGAAGCTTCATTAAGTCGAGAGATCAATTCCTATTGAGGGATACCATGCTCAAAAGGATGAAAAGTAGTATTCACAATACTAGCCCATCTACCCATTCTCTACTTTAACTTGTAGGTTACTAGTCTTGGATGTTGTACTCATGAATTCATTTTCAAACCCGAAAATCATCATAAATACATGCACAAACCTATAGATTTACCTAATATGATTCCAAACACTTATGCATGCCTGAATAAATAGGAAATAGTGTAGTTGGATGAAGAAAATTGAACCGATGTGGAACTAAAAAGAGATGGAATAAATTTATATATGTAATTGGATATAGTGTTATTATCTAGACACTTAAACCATGAATATTACACCATTAATCATTCATCCTCTAAATCTTCAACCATGACACATAATCTCAATAAATAAATAACAATGATGCAATGTTGGTCATGGTTGTTGGTAAAACATGCATGAAAATAAGAGTCCAATACCTTTGTGGACTGATCATAATCACCATATTCAGGATGAGGAAATTATGTAAGGTTGGATGTTTAAGTATTCTTGGAAGGATAAGAGTTTTTAAGCTATAGTCCCAAGATTCATTGGTAAATCTTAAAATGAACCTTTATAGTCATGCAAATGGTTTTGTGTTTTTGTTATGGACAATCTTGATTTGATAGTAGAGATGTTGTTCGCTTGTGTTCTTATATTCTTGCAAGTGGCGGTTGGTTCGACACTATTCTCACCATTTGTAGTTTTCCTGAATATGTTAGGGATGTATTTTTAATTTTATATATGATTCTCATGATCTTGTAACATTGTTGCTTACTTATCTTATGTAGTGCATGCTTATTTTTGTCAACGGACATTGTTAATTAAAAAAGCTAATCTAATTTTTTAAGTGTTAATCCAACATATTCGCTACACTATGCTTTAAATATTGTTTTGATATATGAGATAAGTGTTTGTGATTTTATATTGCGTTTAGATATATGCTAAGTATTGTTTCCATGATGTGAAGTTATATGTGGCCTATCCTCAATGACCTATCTTGACTTGCTTGAATTACATGAAAAGGGCTTTGACATTGGATATGTTTGTATAATGAATGCAAAAAATAATTAGTAGATTATTTATATTCGATGGGGATCTTTGTTGGTGGAACGTTTTTCAAACTCATACATCTTTACCATTCATATATTATTTGCAATGACTTTGATCATATTTGTTGGTTTATAAAATATGAAATAAATGTAAATACATTTTTTTTAATTTTATGTAACATTTGTTTCTAATTATTTCTTCTTAGTGTTATTTATTGCAGATATGCATCAAAATGTTGCAATATTGGGAGAGATAGAATCTTTAATAGCCATGAGCAATGTACTTAGGGGTGGATACCCAATTTGATGCTCTCTTCTTGAAATCGGTGATGCTATCATATACACAATTAGGAAAAAAAATGGGGCATTGTATAGCATTTCCTCTTACAGAAAGAGAGAACAGAAAGAATATGTTGATGGGTTACACCACTATACACTCAAAAAGATAAAGATAGGAAAAAATTACATATTTTCCTTTTTTAGAGACCCTAGAACATGTGAAGTCCCAAACACCAACCTTCCACACATATCCATTAAATGGTGTACCTAATAGAAATTCATTGATAATTGGATGGATAGGTGGTAAATGGTGTTTGATGCCCCCCCTCAAAATAATAGGGAAGTCCCTTTGTACTTCCTTACAAAGTTGTATGTTGAGTTTGTTTTGGGAAAAATGCGTAAACTATTTTCATTATTTTCCATTCAAAGGTGTAAGGTTGGGAATTCCTAAGAAACAACAAGATGTGAGGCATAGAGATGCCAATTTTCAATCTCCTCTATCACATAGGAAACTTCCTAGGTCAAACTTCCCACATACACAACAATTTCTTCCACATACACATGATGCATTGATGCATTTAACCAATACCATGGGACATCATGCAACCTTTGTTGCAAGAAATGGATAGATAGGGGTAGCACCTACTGATAAAGTAAGAAAATAAATTACATTTCATGTAGGACCATCAACTACAGGCCATAGATGACCATCATCTCCTAGTCAGGAAGAACCATCAACTTATAATTAGGAAGAACCATCAACTCCAGGATTTTCTTCCCATTCTCGGACTTGATATGGCCATATCTTTTATGGATTTTCCCATGATGGTACTTTAAAACATGTAATTACATGGAACTAAGTTTTTTTTTAAAACTGTTTGTTCCTTATGGTTCGTAGATATATCTAGTTTTATCATCTTTTACATTTTTAACTTAATCTCTCCTGGGAAAGAACATTGTTATGTATTGCCACTATAGAGACATTGATGCCTGAGTTCACAAGCACAACTCACCTATATGCATCTTTTTTGAACGTGTTACATTTTTTAATTCATGTTACATTTCTAATGAATGCATCTATTTGACTATTTTAGCACTTGATAAATGCAATTATTGATAGAGGAGAGCATTGATGTGCCCCCTAATATACAAAGTCAATCCTTGAGTTCACAGGCACAACTCACGTAGAAGTATCTTTTTGTAATTGTGGCATTGATAATTCATGTTATTTTTCTAATGAAATCATATATTTGATTATTTGTGCACTTAGTGTTTTCAATCGTTGATATGGGAGAGCATTGAGATACCTCCCCATTGTACAGACATATATTCCTACGTTCACAGACACAACTCACCCAAAGGTATCTTTTTTGAAAATGTTACATTGCTAATTCGTGTTAGTTTTCAAATGAATGCATCTATTTGACAATTTGAGCAATTGTTGTTTTCATCCATTGATATAGGAGAGAAATGAGGTTCCCCTTACTATATAGACATCTATGCTTGAGTTCACAAGAAAAAGTTAGACATAGCTATGATCCATTTCAACATGCTATGTACATAATTATTTCATGTTAGTTCTTTACTGAATGCATCTTTTTAAATAGTTGAGCACTCAATGATTGTAGGTCATGCATGGAGAGCCAAACCTCCCGTTTGATGCACCTGCATATAGTAGATGATCCACTCCTTTAAAAGAGGATGAGGATACACAAAGACATGTAATTTTCCTATCCTTAAATTATATTTGTTGATTTTTAAAACGTGCATTTCATTGCACATGTTTTACTATTTCTATAATGCTTGAATTCATGTATGTTTATAGTTATCTGATGGAGATCCCTCGATGTAGGAATTGACAAGACACGTTGACCAAGTAGGTGATGTTTTTTTGGAGATGGAAACATATCACACAGAGTTAACTATTTAAAAATTTGTACCCATTGAATTCATGTGTTATATCATTAATTCAAGCATATAACATCTAACTATTTTAAATAATTGGTTTCTTGTAGCCATTTCCAACAATAAATCCTACTCCCTCAAGTTCGACTGTGATTGTTACTGAGATGGATGTTCATCCAATGACACTATCTCCCACCAAAGGAGGCCAATATCCTAGTCCAGAGTAATTCTTTACTTTAAGACATACTCATCTAGTATATATTAGTCTATTAACCAATTCTTGAGTGCTTTATTCAATTCAGTTAATCATGTTCATAATTGGTGTATAAAATGATAGGCTATATGTTTTGCAGACGATAATCAAAGAGAGCAAATCCTTTAGTAGGAGGAGGCCATAGTAACTAATTTCTTGGGTTTTCTTTAATATTAGTGAAATCAAGCAAATAGATGATCACTATAATTGTTCTTTGAATTGCAGACTGTGAAGACAAACACATATTATATATGTAGGCATGCTCAACCTAATTTAGGGAAAAACAAAAGGAAAATTGATTTTTGATCCTATATGTACTTAGGGGTGGCACATGGCTTATCATGTTTATTGTATTCTAAAACAATGAGCTATCATGTATATTTTACCATGGTAGCCACATGCCATTTGTATATTTTGTACTTAAAGTATTTCGACTATATATATAATGTACATTAATGTTCAATATATGTGCAAGTATTTTGTATTATGTGTTTTGATTCTACATTGTTGTTTCATTTTAAAGTATTTTAGTAACATACATGATATCTTGCATATTGTAGTTACAACCCCTAAGTGCTTCATTCATGATTAGGAAAACTAAATCTACATGGCCATATGTGTTACTTTCGACACTAATAGAAATGAAATATATACAAAGGAAATGTTTTGGTAACATTATACACTTTGTAATGGGCGTTCATGATAACGTAAAATTGATTCACTACATACACTATACACTTGAAATTCAAGTATTTTTGTTGAGACCCCCAAAAATTTATTGGAATTGCCTTAATTTTATGCAAAACACTATACAAGATGACCAATGCTCCTCCTCCAAAGTAAGTCATCCTCCAAGAAAGGAACATCTCCATGTGTACGTCATGAAGGATGTCATCATTTCCTCTAGGTTTATAATTCTCTAAGGAAGTGTACTACATAAACATCGTAGCAAGGTCTAGCAATCTATGAGTAAGCTGTCTCCATTGTGTATGTAAATCATGATACAACTAATTTCTAAACCAAATTAGTGGATAACATAATTTTTTTGGTTCTTTAAAGCAACATAAACACCCAAAATATCCACTTGATGAAGGATGATATGCATATCCCTTTAGTAATACCATGCTAAACCATTGTCATTAGCATCATCACCCAATGATTTTTAAGGAAAAATTAAACTGTTGATGTGATTGACCATCAAAATTGAATCATCAAAGTTTGACAACTTTTTCTGAAATACCAGTAAAAAGTGTGCATTCAATAACTACATTAAGTCAACCCAAGTCTATAATATGTTAAGCTATCATCGTAATTAATAGGATTTCCATAACTAAATACACCTTGGAAATTTTATGCATATAATAAATTAAGCTATCGTCATAATAAATAGCATTTCCATAACTAAATACACCCTTAGTTCTTTTATGCACACAAGGTGATGGATCCATTAGTAGCATATATAGGAAATAATTAACTAGCACATTCACATTCACAATACTCTGGTGGATGGGAAACGTCGATAGAACTAGCACATTTGCAATACTCTGGTGGATGGGAAACATCGATATGAATCACAGATTCGATCGATCACATTCCCAACCTTGAAACCCCACCCCACATGTTTGGAATAAAATTTCAATTAGTATTTGTAACCCTCCATTATGAATTTGAACGCTCAATTAGCAATTGACATTTGGGAAAGCCTTCACAACAACAAATCCTAGAATTAGTGTCCCATTTAACGTCCCTTTTTAGTGTAATTTTTTTTTACATTGAGTGGTCAAACTAGACGCTAATTGGGACACGTCATGGACAAAACTTAAAGCGTCTCAAAAAACGTCTTTTTTTCTTCCTAGATAGCATCCTTTATGACGTCCAAAACAACGTCTATTTTTTTCTTCCAGAATAGCATCCAACTTTGCTTCCTAAACAACATCTAGGTTTGCTTCCTAAATAACATCTTATTTTGCTTCCTAAACAACGTCGAGGTTTGCTTCCTAAATAACATCTTATTTTGCTTCCTAGTGAGTGTCTGCTTTTTCTTCTTAAATGACATCCTAGTTTGCACCATATTTGCATCCTTACTAGCACCATGTTAACATCCAATGTAGAATCCAATATTGCATCCATTTTTTCTACCACTTTAGCATACCATTTTGCACCATGTTTTACTTCCAAATACGTGCCAATTTTTGCTTCCAAATTTGCACCAATTTTTGCTTCCTTTTTTGCATCGTGTTTTGCTACCAAAATAATGCCAAATATTTATTCCATTTTTGCACCATGTTTTTCTTCCTATGTAGCACCATGGTTTGCATCCAAAGTAACGTCTTATTTTGCTACCATATCAACGCCATGTTTGGCTTCATCATTAGCGCCATGTGTTGCATTATTTTTAATTCCTAGTTTCGCATCTTATTTTGATACCATATGAATGCCATGTTTGGCTTCATCATTAGCGCCACATGTTGCATCCTCTTTAATGCCCAGTTTTGCATCTCTCATATTTTGCTCACTAATTTAGTCCTTTTTAGTAATTTTATATACGAATTTTGGTCATTTTGTTTGGTCACTTATCTCTCATTCTTTGGTCACTTATCTCTTTTGTTTTGTTTAATAATTTAGTTTTTTTAACCGATATTATAATATCACTAGGGCATGGAGGAATCGAACCACCAACCTCCTGCTTGTAATACATGCACTCTTCCATTGAGCTAACACCCTTTAAGAATTTGGGAACCTAACTTACAGAGTCCTCTATAATGGTAAAAAGGATCAATACACAACTTTGAGTATCTAATGGTGGTAAAATGATGGTATATTGTATAATTTCATAATATATGATCAAGTAGGTTATGAAATCCATAAACCTTTTCTAGTAAATTTGAAGAAAACTCAAGAAATTGTCTTAATCGGATTGCAAAAATCACTATTCCCTAGCAACCATAAGTGTACCACTATATGAGACCTAACAACAACAATTATATTAGTGTGGATTCCAAGGACATAATAGTTAAGCATGATCATCCTAGAGCCATGTATAAGTGGAGAAAGAAGGAGAATCAAAAGAGGATGATCAACCCAATAGTTGGTTCTTCATATGTATCCTATCCACCATGGGATGAGAAAAGTTCCTTCTTCCATTAAGCTAATGGGTATCCAAAAGGACAAAAGGTTAGGATATATTGTGATGCTAATTCATAATGTTTATTCGCTTCCCATGGTGATGTTTGAATGCTTTCCCTGGGAGATCTACATGATCCCCAGTAGCATTGGGTATAAGAATATTCATGGGGCCATAGAGTATAGGATGAGGTTGTATTTTTATCTTTATCTTTGGAAAACCATGCATGATTTTAAACAAAGGAAGAAGGAATAGAATTAGATATACTTAACAAACTACAATCATGACAAGCCATAGGAATATACTATATAGTCATTTTGTAGATGTTAGAAATGGGTATAACTGCCTAAGGACTATGAACAACATCCATTTAAATATGAATGCAAAACCTTCCATGTCAGAGGAATACTATATGGAAACGAGCTTACTGTTTGTAACATAATGAAACAAAGAAGCCAGAAATGGAAGCTCCAGCGGGATACACATGAATGCGTACAAACCTGTCCCTTTCAAGAATATTCCTTTCACTGAGGTGATGAGACTTTGGTGGAGCACGGTTTGGAGATGGTGTATGATATCATCAAGCATAAGAGTAACAATGGATGAATCCACGACCACTCCTCACATGTAGAAGGACATTACAATCCATAGGAAGATATGTAGCTTTAAGTTATTCACTCCACAGAAGAAATAAATTGCTAAGAGAATGGGAAACCTTGTTTTTATCCTCAACAATATGCAACTGTCTATAGATAATGTGGCTAAGGATTCAATGCTTATTGACAACTAGAACCTCTTCAATAGTCTAGGATGGTGTAGATAACCTAGTAGCAATACTTTCCAAGTCTACCAACCCACTACAGGAGCAGGTTTGTACAACCCAGACCATATCGGTTTGACTCATGTTTAGGTTGACCCATCAAACAAACCAAACTCTCAATATTATAACATCAATCATATAATAGTTATAACTTATAAAATTATCATCAAACGATCAACCATAAAAACTTTTGTAGGAGCTTGGCAAAAGAGGGAGGTACCATAACATTGTCATGAAATGATCAACCTAGTATAGGAAGTTTTAGTATAGGAAAGGAAGGGAGACCCTTGGGAGCGTGCCCAAAACTGGTAGCAATTTGGGAGAGATCTTTGGGAGAGAAAGCGAGGGGGTGGGGGGATCCCATGCAACATAGATATTAAGTCAAGATTATATTTAATCTTGACTGTTGAGATTAGGGATTTGGCCCAACTCAAAATTATAAAATAGCAGCAAGAAATAAGGAGAGACACATTAATAATTCATGAGTTTTTGTGAGTAAGAGAAGATCAGAGAACAAATTTTTATTCTCATCCATTGATGAGGATAAAAGAGCAGCAGAGAGAAGAGAACAAGGAGAAACCACTAAGTAGGGAATCCATACCAGGAATTTCGTACAACAGGGAGGCCGTATAATTATGTACAACCTATGGACAACAATATCAAGATGCACATGTGGGTTTCAACAGGTCACACAGAAGGTTTTGTTGAATGGTCATACAACCATACAAGCCATATAGACCATAAGTCTCTGTCAGAGAGGTGAATTTAGGAATATTTGCAAGTTCTGGAAATTTACCTGGTTTGCAATTTGACTGTAATCTTTTAGTGAGCCATTTTCCTGAGTTCTACAGCTCTTGTAAGTTCTGAAGTTAATTGACTGATGGACTGATTTGAAGAGAAAAAAAACACTATGTTTTTGTTTCGATATATTTTCTTATTTTTTTTCACTACAAATATCAGTTAAATTATTTGAGTTAGAGTAAATCTCACATTTGAAACATTTACCTAGGTATTGGCTTAACGAATTTAAAAATTCACCCCAAACAAGCTCGAGTCAGCCCCAAACTGAATTTGCAATGAATATCAAGTTCAAAATGCTTATATTGATTCTCCAAAGGTTTCAATACTTTTCATGTGCATTCTCTCCATATCAGCAAATATTCCTAGGGTCGATTGTTTGTTAAGTTTTAACAATGGCCCCACATGGGGACAACAATCCCTTGTGAAATTCCAAGATCCTCAGACATCTATGGTAACATTTTCCAACCCACACTTGTAGCTAGATCAAGTTCTGGTGGCATTACAAATATCACACTATATCATTAAACTTCTACATACTTAGTAAAAAAAACAATACACATATAACTACTAAAAAACTCAAATTATTACAAAATCATGCCAAAAATCAACTGCTTACTAATGTTAAATAAATGAACTTATTCACAAACACACATACCCTACCCTAACTTATGCAAGAGCCAGAGGGTTAGGCGAAATCACATTTCCAGTGTAATTATCCAAGCATTGCCTTGGAATCACAAGATCTTCTGCTATGTTCCATGATGAATTAGCCAAAGTTAGGGTGTTGTCAGTGGTATATGTAAATGGGATAGCACTTCAAACCTTCTATATCTAAAAGGATATGAACTCAAACCCTGCACCTTTCAAATAAAGGAACACAAGTGATCCTTCCAAAAATATGCAATCATGCATATATATTACATTGAAGCTTCATTGAGATCACTGAGGGTTGGGAGTGCATCTTCTATGCCGCTGAAGTATTCTTTGTGTGAAGAAGTGGGACTATACACTACTATGATATGAAGCTCTAGGAAGGATTTGAAACTATGTTGTTTCTCTCCATGGTAATAAATGTTAATAGGAAACTCACCTGCATGCAGTAGCTTAGTCATAGTGTCCTGGAAAAAACTCCCATTTGTAGGAAGCTGTTTCAAATAAAAAAAATATTCCTGCATGCTTATGGATGTACCAATATTTTCATCCCTATCTTATGGTTAAAGCATCTTAATATAATACAAATACCTCAGCCAAGGGAATAGAGAACGATAGGACAGTCAGACATTGTGCTTCCCCCTATTCTATACATGTTTGAGAAGGTTGTGCTACTGCTGGTATCTTTCTTACTTTATTTTATTTTATCATAGATTTTGTTCTGACACTTTTCAGGACTTTCGTCTGCACTCCCTATTGCACTTATACTGATTGAATCATTTTAGTCCCATTGAACTAATTTTGTGGTCATTTGTTGGAAATTATGAAAATTATCTTATCTTATCTTATCTTATATGGAGACAACCCACTTGCACAATATCACAAAGACATACCTGCTCCAGTTTGTTTAGGAACAAGAAAAACTCATCTTTCATATCAAGTAATAAGATACCAATTACCAGATGACTCTCTTCAGCCACAGATGCTAGAAGAAGAAAATCTCCAGAGGAAATTATCAGTGTTATGGAGAGAAACTTCCTATGGCTTGGGGATACCACAACATAAATATTGAAACCATAAATCAATCTTTCCCAATATGCAAGAGAAACCAAACATCTAACACTAAGGGATATCGAATCATACCTTTGTTCTGGACGGTTGAAGTAGATCCATGTTGAGCTTTTCGGATTCATGCTTGCATTAGCAATTTGCTCTCAACAACAACAAACAAGAAAACCATGCTCTATAGTATTTTTTTTATACCTAATCTAGCATATATATTCAACAATGTATAAGCACTTAAATACATCCATGGATACAATATTCATATTCAAATGCACATTAATTGGACAGGAAAATATATTTCTATTAATAAAATCAGAGATTACAAGAGTGGAAACCTTTGTTGACACATCTACGAACTGGAGAAACCGAGTCCTCCACCTAGGCCGCCACCACCTCAATCCTCCATCTCTCGATAGCAAGCTCACAAAGCAAAGGAAAGCTTGGGAAGAACACAAGGTGCTTCAAAGGGACAAAGGGATGCAGACTCAAGTATAATCAAACCAAGGAAACAATGGACTATGGTTTCTTTGCTCTTCAATTCCTCCTCTTCAATGTATCCAAGGGGTTCCTTATATAGCACTCGAAAAGGGTAATGGAGGGTTGAATCTGAGCATTCTCAAGGCATATGGAAGGCCAAGAGTCAGGATCTTCAGATTCATATGAGGAAAATTCCAAAAATGTTTGGATTTATGCACACATCCTGATGTACATGGGATTGAGGTCAAAATTCATGTGTACACATGAGTATGGGTTTAAAAGTCATGTACAACAATAAACATGGGTTTTTTAGGGATTATCTTGGAATATCAAAGGATAATACAAGTCCATGGGGTCTAAAGAGTCTCCAGAGGGACAGGGGAGGCCATAAATATGTGATCAACTATGTGTGGTAAAATTAGCTCTAACATATGCCCCTAATGTGTGAGGTCAGAGGGGTAAAATGATGGCTAAAATGCATTATAAAATCCATCCTAGAAGTGGAGTAATGAAGACCTGGGTGGAAGAACCACCCACTCATCAGTACAATACAATGATATATCTCTGCATGTGACTGCAAATACATGGAGAAGTCCTGGATACATAAGAGTACAATGGCCATGAATAGGCATGATATACAAAATGTGTCATGTGTGGTCATCACCACATACAATATACAATAGATCAAAATATCCAAAGTGGATGAAGATATACAATGGATCAAGATCTCCATAATGGCTGAAAATATCATTAGAGGAAATTTGGGGTCTAAAATG
>LPNX011162464.1:255038-360263 GCA_001517045.1 Pseudotsuga menziesii | reverse complement strand
AACACAAAAAGTAGTTTTTTTCTTTTTTCCTCCAAAATTAATCAATATTATTTTATTATTTTAACTATTATTTTATTATTTTAACTATTATTTTATTATTTTCCTCAAGAGGCCCATTTTAGACCCCAAAATTCCTCTAATGACAATGGATCAATATCTCCATAGTGGCTGAAGATATCTAATATACACTGGAATAAAATCATGAGAGCTGAAATCTCATGAACACTGGAACGATCAAGGAGGTAGCATACATGGAATGCCACCAAGATGGAAGGTCTTCTACACGAAACGCTGCGAGTACATGTCCTACTATGTGAATACATGTGTCTAGGTCGAACATAGTATTCCATCATATGATTGATGGTCATTGATGTATACCATTAACAAACGTGAGATCACCCACCTATAATGAAAATGGGAATCAAGGTACATAGTGCAATCTAAGAAGTGTGAATATGTGTGTTGAGGTCGAACACTTAGAAGAATCCATCGATTATGGGAAATTGATGTATTCCAAAAACTATCGATGGCGAGAGAACATACCACTGATGACTGTAAGTCTCAAGGCACTCAAAGGACTCTAGACTCCTATTCCAGAATAAATGATCTGAAGTCGATGGAATGGAATCAGCTGGAAGGATGGAATTAATTCATCCCCCATTAACCAACATGAGGTACTTAGCAATGCTGTATAATGTGGAAGAAATCAAACAAGATGTGCATGAACCAGTAATGGTATCGGGAATGGCCGACATGCAAAGTCAAACTAACTGAGGAATGGGCGACTCAGGCTTCAACTTCCTTCGAACAAGAGCACAAAGGAAAATGGTGACTGAACGTAGGCAACATGGACTTGATATGCAAATTGGGACATCTATGTGACACAAGAGGCATCAACAGAGGCTCCATAGGGACTAGAAGCTTAACCAGTCGGTCGAGATAAACTCAGAGTAAGGAGTACAACTCCCTAAATTAAAACTAATAACCCAACCAACGGATGTGATATACATTGTTATGTTCAAAGTGACACGACTCAACTGCTGCCAAATCTAACATCTTTTCTTGTCCATATTTTTGGTTTTTTTAGTTTTTTGGACTTTTTTATGTTCGAGTACACAGGGTACTCCCAAAAGACCAAACACCTAGAGAAACCACTTCAAACAAATAGATCACATATCAATACATTGATATTTGTCATGTGGTTAAAACCCTCGAGAGGGAAATAGTCCACAGCCCCAGCCAAATAGCTACTTGGAGCAATTTATTATGCAAAAGAAAGAAAGTTATGAATGAGCTTCTCATAATCGATCAACTAGCCAAGGACCCTCCATGCTCTTTAAATAGAGATCATGGACCAGTCGGGTGTTAAGCCACATATCAATAGTAGGTATGATCTAAGAGAAGTTGAACCTTCATATCACTTTATGTCTAGAACATATCGTGACCTTCAGATTAGAATATTTACAAATGCAAACTAATGCATACTGAAGAAACACACTTTACCTAATGGATATATTACACAAGTTGATCTTAACTAAATCCTAAGTTTCTAAACATCCTAACATCCCCCCTTAAGAACAACTTGGGATAGGATTGAAGGATTTACAAAGTGACACTATTAGGAGAAGGAAAGAGGAATTGGAGCCTATCCCCCCTTATTGACACATTCCTGAACTCCTAACATAGATCAAAGTTTAGAAAACTTCACTTCTGTAAGAGACTTGATGAAAATGTCTGCAACTTGATCATGTGTAGGGCAATAGAGCATTTCAAGAACACGATCATGAACAATATTTTTGATGAAGTGCATATGTAGCTCAATTTGTTTGCTGCGTTGATGTAGAACTGGATATTTGACAAGCTTGATGGCGCTTTGATGGTCACACCAAAGTAGAGTGGGATGTTGCTGCTCAAATCCAAATTCTGAAAGGATCTATCAAAGCCATAAAGCTTCTTGATTGGCATGAACTGCGGCTCAATATTCTGCTTCTACTGAAGAAAGGGCAAGAGCTTGCTGTTTCTTACAAGCCCAAGTGACAGGTCCAAATCCCAGACTGAAAACATAACCTACAGTGGACTTTCGATCATCAGGATCACCGGCCCAATCTGAATTAATGAAACCAACTAACAAAGGTTTCCCCCCTGTACTGTAATGAATCCCAAACTGAATTGTAACTCAAATATATCAAAGTATTATTTTTGCTGCTTTCCAGTGACTTTCATGAGGTGTTTGCATATAACGAGAAACACGACCAACGAAAAAAGAAAGGTCAGGACGGGAATGAGTCAATTATAAGATACCACCAACAAGATGACAATACAAAGTGGGATCTACTTCAGGGGAAGTACAAGTAGCAGTAAGTTTGACTACAGATTGGAAGGGAGAAGGGGCTAGTTTACAATATTCCATGTGAAAGCGACGAAGAAGGTCACAAGCATACTTAGACTTGGAAAGAAATATTCATTCTTTGGTTTGCAAGACTTGGAGACCAAGAAAATAATGCAAATGTCCTAAGTCTGACATTTCAAAATTTTGCTAAAGACTAGATTTCACATGGGTTAGAAGTTTTGGGTCACTACTGGTAAGGATAAGATCATTTACATAAAGAACAAGTATGATGAGATGGTTTCCTACTTTCTTGGTATAGACATTGGGGTCAGAATGACATCTAGAAAAACTAGTGTTAGGAAGAAAGCTATCCATTTTGGCATACCAAGCTCTAGGAGCTTGCTTAAGGCCATATAAGCATTTCTTAAGGCAACAGACAAGGATAGAGTTATTCTGAACATATCCAGGAGGTTGTTCCATGTAAATTTCCTCCTGTAAATCACCATGTAAGAAGGCAGACTTGACATCCATTTGATGGACTTCCAAGTTATGGAAGGCTACAAGGGAAAGAACAAGGTGGATGGAGTTCATTTTTGTGACAGGAGAAAAGGTTTCATTGTAGTCAATCCCTTCAACTTGGGAAAACCCTTTAAAAACTAACCTTTCCTTAGGTCTTTAAATACTTCCATCTGATGCATACTTAATTTTGTATACCCATTTACATCTGACAATTTTTCTTCCTTTTGGAAGAGGAACAATATCCCAAGTATCGTTCACCATTAAGGAATGATATTCTTCATCCATAGCTACACCCCAATCTGGATTTCCTGAAGCTTCTGCAAAAGTTTCTCAATCATGATTCTTAGAAAATTGAGCCAAAAGAGAAGAGTCTCGCTGAAACTGAGAACGTGTTCAACATCGATCTCTATGATCACCAGCAAGTTCACCAGTTGCTTCACATGTTGAACAGACCCGTGGAGGAAGCATTAGTGTTAGTACAACTAGAGGAACATGAGCAGGTGGAGGTGGATTTTAATCCTCACTATCATCATAAAAAACTGGAGTTGGAAACCTGTCAAGGAAGTTGGAAGTAGAAGAAGGCACAATCGCTGAATCAGGCTCACAGGCCAAAGATGGCACACCCGTCAAGTTAGGCTCGCAGGCCAAGATATTTTCATCAATTTTAACATCTATTCTAATGATTATATCATGAAAATGTGGCTGAAGAAGTCTATAACCTTTTACATCTTCAGAATATCCAACAAATATGCACTTTTCACTTTTAGGCTGCAATGCTTTCTGTTTTTCATCTGGAATGTGAGCCCATGTTTCACTAACAAACACACCAAAGTGACTTACATCTTCTTTAATTTACTCCATACTTCTTTCAATGTTATACCTTGTAAAACTTTAGTGGGTGTGCAATTAACTATGCAATTTGCACAATTTATGGCCTCAGCCCAATATTGAAGACTTAGTCTCTTAGATTGGATCATACAATTACCCATTTATTTTTAAGTGTCATTCATCCATTCAGCTACACCATTTTGTTATGGTGTATATGGAACATTGTGTTGTTGTTTGATTCCTTGTTCATTGTAGAAAGTGGTGAACTTTTAGTTAACATATTCTCCTCGATTGTCAAATCTTAACTTAATAATTTGATGACCAGATTGTTTTTCAACAAGGACCTTGTAGACCAAGAACATGTTAAATACTCTGCTCATAAGTTTTAGGAAGTAAACCCAAGTGCGTCTGGAGTAGTCATCAATGAAAGTTAAGAAATATTTGAAACCAGAAATTGAAGCAGATGGAAGAGGACCACACAAGTCACTATGCACAAGCTCCAAGGGAACCGAGGCATGCCAAGAAGCACGTTTGTCAAAACTGTCCCGATGATGTTTTCCGAGTACACAACTGGAAGAAACACCATCCTTGCAAGATACCATCGGAAGACTAGTCACCATATTGTCTTTACATAGTTGTTGCAATGAATGATATTTAAGTGACCAAATCGCTCATGCCAAAGTTGCTCAAGTTATCACTATGAGCAACAAAAACTGAAGGAAAAGGTGATGACTCAAAGTTGTTAAATTTGTACAACCTAGTAATATCATTAACAATTTCGGTAGCTAGGACATGTTGAGGATCTTTAAAATCCTTCATTATAACTTGGTGAGGTGTATACGTTACAGTTTTACCTTCACTAGAATGAGTTATTTGATAGATTGACAACAAATTGCAGGAATTTCTTGGAACACATAGTACATCACTAAAATCACCATTTTCTACTGGAACTGTTCCATATCCTACAACACTTAGAGAACTATCATCACCAACAAATATTTTTTTTGTGTTACATTCATGCATAATAGAAAAGATGGCTTAATCTTTAGCCATATGATAAGATGCTCCAGAATCAATGAGCCATTCATTTGAAGTAGAAGAGGAAGATGAAGTATAAGAGTAACCATAAGCACAAAGTGCATGTCCATGAGAGGTAGATTTTGAAGACGAATCTAGGCTGATGTGGTGCTTCTTCATTACTGCTTCCAAGGCTGCCATCTTCTTGAAACACTTAGATTCATCATGATTATCTTTCCCTCAAAAATTGCAATGACGCTCAGTCTTCTTTCCTTTTGTCTTGGATCCTTTGTCATTTTTTTAAAGAAGGAGCTGACTGAGAGGGTTTGGGACCCTTATTTCGCTTATTATTGCGAAAAATTTGTTTCGTGGGAGGCTTGGACTTTTGTTTCTGTTAGGACAATAAGGCTTTCCCAGATGTATCCGCATTGTTAATTATTCCAAGATGAATGAGCTTATCTTGCTCTCTAATTAAGGAATCACAAAAGGATTCAAGACCAGGCTCTTGATAGCTAGCTGCAGTCAATGATTCTTTCATGGAGTAAAATGTAGATACAAAAACAGAATATGCAGGTCCAAGTTTGGAAAGAATATGATAAATACATTGTTTGTCTTCTTTCTTAATCTTGCATTCTTCACATAAGAGTCTAAGTGTTTTATACTTAGTTAAATAGTCTTCAATGCATGATAAATCACTTGGATTCAAAGAAATCAACTCATTCTCAAGTTGACAACCTCGAATTTCATTGTGTTTACCAAACACAGATTCCAACTTTTCCCAAGGTTTATCAAGTTCATCAATTCCAGATACGTGGAATCGCAAATTAGTAGAGATTGGCATTCCAATTAATCCACAAGCTTCATCACATCTATTTGCCCATTTTATTTTCTTATCATTATCAGTGGGTTCTGTTTCTTTCCTTGAGGTAATTCTAAAAAGTCCCCTACTTCTTAGAACATCCTCCATACGAAATTTCCATGAGAAATAGTTATAACTGGTAAGTATAATATCACAAGGGGTGGCCATACTGTAAACTAATAGCTGAAAGAACAAAAAATAACTGTCTGGATGCAAAGAGCTCAAAAAATTAAGATGTTAAAAAAAAACGACATTGAAAACTGATTCTAGATGATGAAGTTATGTCTGACCAAAGAAAATGTTGAAGATGTCACCAATAGTGTCGTGACATATATTAACTTGACCAATTAAAAAAAAGAACCCCCTTCTTCCCAAGATGAACCTTTGACAATCACTTACAAGAAATCTTCTTTTAAGTGAATCACTTTTGTAAAATAAGTGATGTTCACTTTTACAATAATGTTACTTTAAATAGTGCGGCAATAAATTAAAAGACTTAAGTGGCTCACTTTTTATTTTATTTTATTTAAATGAGATTCACTTTTACAATAAACTAACTTGAAAATAGAAATTGTATGCAATAAAAGTAACTTAATAAGACTTGAACTCAAGACCAATTAAGGAATAAAGCAACTTTGAACCAAGTGAGTTGATTTTAAAAGGTACGTAAAAGAAGAGAAAGAGGAAGGTTTTTTTTTTATAATTCTTCTCTGTTGGTCTCTTTGCTTCCTTTTTTTTCCTGCAAATCACAAAAATACCAAAAAACAAAAACAAATTTTTTTTTCCACACTATGTGGTTAGATCTTGGTTAGATTGCCCGGAAAGTCTACGTTTTCAAGTTTTCTTGTTGTTTCTGATTCACCACAATCGCACAAGGTGCACAACAAATAGCATATGTAGTTGAGAAGACACAAAAAATTTCCTTTCTATTTTTTATTCTCCGTGATCGCGCAAGGTGCACAGTAAAGAGCATACGCAGCTAGGGAAGAAAAAAATTCGAGACTAAAACAATAAATATCTAATAATAAAACTGATAAAATAGGAGAGATTTAAAAAAAAATAAAACAAAATCGTCACTGCAACATTATACCTTCAAATTTGCCGAAATGGGTGTTTCTGGATCAAATGGAAACAATTTTTGATGAAACAAAAACTATTTCACAATGGAAACGACGCTCCAGAAGTGATGGAACAACTCCCATAGGAAAAAAATGCACATAAACTATAGAACCAGAAACCCTTTAAAATGTTCATCAACACCAGTTCTAGATCTTGATCACAAAAGGAAGCGACTCTTCATAAATTCTCTGATACCATGTTCGGGTACACCATGTACTCCCAAAAGATCAAACACCTAGAGAAACCACTTCACATAAATATATTATAGATTAATACACCGATGTTTGTCATGTGGTTAAAACCTTTGGGAGGGAAACAGTCCACGGACCTATCCAAATATCTACTTGGAGCAATTTATTATGCAAAAGAAAAAAAGTTGCAAATGAGCTTCTCATAATTGATCAACTAGCCAAGGACCCTCCATTCTCTTTAAATAGAGATCATGGACCAATTGGGTGTTAATCCATGGATCAATTGTAGGTATGATGTAAGATAAGTTGAACCGTAAGATCACTTTATGTCTAGAACATATCGTGACCGCCATATTAGAATAGTTATAAATGCATACTAATGCATACTAAAGAAACACACTTTACCTAACAAATATATTATACAAGTTGATCTTAACCAACTCCTAAGTGTCTAAATATCCTAACATTTTAGATATTTTGAAAAGCTTGAAAGAGAATAAAAGTGCTTTATAGTACAAGTCTAGGAGGAGACGAGTGTCAGGGGACAAGAAAACTAGTTCCAAGCAGTGGAACATGCCTATGCTCAATGCAAGGATATATGTTCAGGATAAAGACACTTGGGAGAAGGTCTCCTCCCAATAAAAGGGATGATCAAGCTTCACAAGATACATAAAAAGGCTCTTCTTGGCTAGACATGAGACAAGCTCGGGCTATATGGCTGATAACTCAAAGTCGGGAAACCGACATAAAGCTCAAGAAGGAAAGAAAAACTCATGAAAATGCAATTACCACTTGATATATACAAGGGGAGTCCTGAGGGACATGGATAGCATAAAGTTGAAGAGGAGTATGAAGCTCTTGTTCAAAGACATGGCAGGACTAAAAAGGGACTCCCACAACCTAAAGGAGAAATGTCAGCATGGTCACCAAAGACAATATAGGATATAACTAGGGTACCCATGTATAGGAAAGATCTACCATTCACATAACGCCACTTCTAACAGAAACACGAAGGTTCTGTGACATCATGGAATGGGTTTGTACCTAAGGTTAAGATGAAATGGTCATAAGGTCATGCAAAATGCAATTGGATGTGAAATCCTAACCTATATGTTAGTTTAGACATGATACGTGTAATAGACAACTGCATTCAAAATGGGCTCCTACAACATTGTATTAGTCCAAACAGTCTAAAATGGCCAAAAATGGTAAAAAACTACAGGAAGTGGGTAAAAATTTCAAAACAAATTCTATAAAATAGTGAAAAAATAAAAATTTTCATACCATTTGAAAATTCACCCACCATTGTGCTTTTGTGTCCAGAATTTCAAGAGCTTATTCTGGGAGCATCACCAATGAAACCACTCCATGTTTAGTTCAGGTAATTACCCATTCCCTCCTCTTTCACTTTCATGCAAATTTTTTTAATTTTAGTGGTGAATTTTTTTATTTAGGCCACCCCAAATTGTGCATTTCAGCCCACCCAAAAATCGAGTCTTTTTCCGTAAGATGGTCCATAAGAAGGTCCATGAGAGGTTCCATAAACGGGACCATGAGATGGTCCATGGGAAGGTCCATAAGATGGTCCATAGGAAGGTACATGTCCTGCTAACACATAAGGAGGAACATGGCCCTATAACACTAAGGTGTTAGCAAAAGTAGAATGGACATGGCTAGTAGTAGAATCCTGACTAGAAGGCCCACTAGAGTTAGGAAGAGGATGCATGGTCAAAAAATCATTTGAAGGGATTGGTGTCAAAGAAGATGGAATATGTGAAGGAATATAACTCATGCCCCCAATATTCACATGTCTAGGTTTCGGTCCTCGAATAGGAGCACTAGTGCTAGGCCTAGGATGTGTGCGTGAAGAAACCTCCACTATAGGGATTGAAGGTGTAATGTGTCTAGTGCTACCAAACCTCTCTACATGGAAAGGAATGGAAACACTCCCAGGAGTAGAACTAGGGTCAGCATTTGACTCTACATGGGGTGTCAATCTAGTCCTGGGAACATCACACATGCCATACCTAATAGTGCTAGTGCTTGTGGGTGCGTGGTGAGTCTCATTGACCGGAAGCCAATACTGGTGATGTGTGTGTGCATGGTCTGTGTATTGTGAAAAATATTCATGTGATGTTCTAGTTGAGTGATGACTAGACTCTCACGAAATCCCATATGTGCTTGGGGGCTCAACCTCCCACAAGGGGATGCTCCAGAATCTCAGACTCATGATCGCCCATGGTGTGTTAATCAAAGTGAGAATAAGTCCTCCCAAAATTCTCGGTTCTCTCTTCCAAAGGAGGTGGAGACGTAGAAGGAGGAATGTTGGAGTAGGGTCCCGCAGCTACAGAAGAAGTTGCTAGTTTTGGAGGAAAGAGGATAAGATGGAGCTACGACGTCGTAGCACGGTTCTAGCTGCAGAGCAGAGCCGGAAACCATGACTTTTTGAGATATGAAAGTCAAAGAAAGGCAATGGTACCTGAGCGACCGAGAAGGGAGAGCTCACCCACTGCATTGAAGGCAACGGCAGAAGATAGGAGGGCTCAGTGACCCTCATAAGGAAGAAGGAGCAACGAGGCTCAAGCATTGAAGACGAAGGACAGAAGAGAGAAGCGGTGCATAGTACCCATGATCAGTGCCAGGAAGCATGGAAGACTGCAGAGAGCTATGGTGTGACGGGAAGCGGCTACCTCAAGGACAGAGAGGACCGACTGTCACTAATTAGGGTTTGGGTTACTGTTGGGACAGGCCCGCAGTGTTGTAATGGCATGACCTTCGGGCTGCCTATATAAGAATATATTTTGTATTGTAAAGGGTTAGCTAGTCAGTTAGTTAGCCAGTTGGTTAGATAGAGAGACAGTCGTGATTGAAATAGGCAATAAGGATAAGTAGACTGTTGTAAAAGCCGATATTTGGTTCTGGTTCTAGCTGTAGAAATCTTACTAAAACCAGTAGCCGGCTTGTAGAGCATGCATGTAACGATCCACAGGGATCGACTGAGAGGGAAGAGTATGTTGTAAGACAGACAGCATAAAGGTAGAGAAGAAAGATCTAAGAGAGAAGATCTTGAGCTGCATATGAGACGCAGCAGAACTATGTTTGCCTTTCCTTAAGCTATAATAGAGAAGCACAGTTTTGTGGAAATAACTCCCATCCTGGGGGTGAACCACGTTAAAATCCCATGTTCTATGATTGATTTGCATGTTGTGTTTATTTGCTGCATCTATCCAATTACGTTATGCAATTTGCTTACAGTTGATGTATGAATGAGTTGTTTAGTTACAGCACTATAGGAAGATATATACAAGTTGAAATCCTTGGCCCGTCGTATAATGCCTACTTATGCTTGCCTTAGATAGTTAATTAATCACAGTAAGACAGTCTGGGTATCAGGTCTTGCGCGTCGACACGAACAATGCTAAGTGCGCTAAGTCGCGGTTGGAGGGTATCGCAAGAAGGCGATACCGCACCGGCAGAGGAGTTGCGGTGCATGACTCCGTGGGTTGAGGACTTAGCGTTGGATAGGAGTTTCATGTCGCACGGTGCGCGGCGATGCGGTGAGATTGGGACTATTGTGAGAAGGAAGAAGTCGTGCGAAGAGAGAAGAACCCGCGCGACGCGCGCAAGGGTAGAGACACTGCAGCTAGAAGAGCTGCGCGACAGCGGGATTGCGCAGCGCGAGCAAGAGGTTGCGCAACGCACAGACATAGAGGGAGATCTTGCAGCCAGAAGAGCTGCGAGCTACCAGTAGGATTGCCACAGAACCTAGTCCAAGACGTTTGAGTCCTTGGCCAACCCATTAGATTCACTTCGGGTGAGACTTCAGGCCGCCTTGCGGTCTGTCGCCGAAAGGGCCAGTGAGTTAGGGGTGTTGTTGGTTGATAATAGTAAACCCGGGTCTGCCCATGCAATCAACAAATGGTTCCGTTGCCGGTTTAAACGAATGGGAGTTAATGTTATGTTGGCATCCTACCAGAGAAGAGTTTCACCAGTGGCTGGATTCAGACTTAAGGGAGTTCGCCAAGAAAGAGAATCGGAGTCCGAAACTAAGCACAGAAGCCTTGTTAGAAAAGCATATCGCTTCAGACATACACGCTATATTTTTTGCAACCTATGGAAACGAGCTTTTCGACTGGTTATCTAAGTTGACAGATAGGAACACATTCAAGAAGAAAAGACACATTGTTTGGACACCGGAGCTGATTCAGACCGTACAGTTTCTCGACAATCCGATTACGAGAGCAGTGGACTTCTAGCTGAAAAGTGTACTAGAAGGATTTGTTACAGAATTTTTAGTTGACCAGAGAAAGAGCTTCAGCGCAGCTGAATGATACTTCTTCAGAGGATATCGTGGTAAGTACCTAAGATCTCTAAACTTGTCCCTTAAAATGCTGCTATATGAAAAAGGAACAATGGATCTAGTTTCAGATGAATAAGTAAAGATAGTAATGTCACAAGAGTTTGAAAGTGATTTTGATGACATTGGATGAACCCGTAGTGGAAAGAAGTATAAAGTAGATTTTAGCTCTCCTGTATTTGAAGACAGTTCAGACAGTATTAGAAAATAGAGCCCTAGCACCACAGAAGAACCAGAGGGGGGTATCCCTTACCACCCCTATACTCCACAGAAATAGACAGGGACTCAGAATAACCCCGTAGGTACTCCATCTAGTAGCTCACAACCAGTACCTACTCCCGCTACAGCACCTTGACCTACACCGCTGAGTGGTAGTAGCCTAGTCAGTCAGAACACACCACAGAGAAATAGAATAGGAGACGACATGAAGCTACCTATTTTTAAAGGTACAGGAGCAGAAGACCCGGAACAGCATTGGTTCCTATGTGAAGCCATGTGGACCATTAAAACAATCAACGATGATAACCTTAAACTTGTACAGTTGGTCACCACACTCAGAGACAGAGCCTTGACATGGTAAATAAAGTATACTACATTACCCAAGACACTTTCCCAGGTTAAGAACGTCATGATTAAAGAGTTTAAGAAACCTAAGTGTGAGTCTCAGTGCATTACAGAGCTTAAGGATATTAAGTAGCTACCATCAGAGTCAGTATGGGACTTTGACCAGAAATTCAAAGCTCTTATAGACCAAGTAAGTTTTGAGTTTGCACCGGAGCAGCATAAGGAATGGTTTATTGCAGCGTTGCTCCCTCATATTAGAATGCCACTAATGCAGCAGAAACTCACTACTCAAGATGAAGCACTGGAGATGGCGATGAAACTAGAGGCTTCACCTCTAGCAGAGACTACCACAGGCATGACAACCCTACAGAACCAGTTGGCCAACCTCATGTTACAGATACATGAACTTAAGAGAGGGAAAGAGGTTATGCAAGACATATGGTGCATAAAGAGTAGAGCATAGGGTCATACCAAAGAAAACTATCCAGTCTTCGTAGAATATTTAGCATCAGGGGCTCCTAACCCCTTACCAAGAACACAAGGGCCATGGTGTGAAATATGTAAAACACAAGGACATCCGCCTCAGCAATGCCCCTTGCTTCAGAAGTATGTACAGACACCTAAAAACCTATATTGTATCTTCTGTAAATCCGTCGGGCATGATCAATAGCACTGCTGAGCTTATGATCTCATGTCAGAGAGAAAACAGGATGTGTACAGAGTCCAAGCAGACACACAGGGTCCAGCAATAGGACCACAGCCGGATCAGGCTTACGGAGGTTGTACAGGAGGATTCAGAGGATGAGGCCGTGGAGGAGGCTTTGCATGTGGAGAAGGCTTTGGCCGAGGAGGAGGTTTTGGCCAAGGTCATGGGCCAATCACTTGTTATAATTGCGGAGTTGTAGGACACTACGCTAGGGACTGTCAGAGCCCCACTACTACTTGTAATTAATGCAAATCTTATGACCATACCATAGAAGAGTGTCCTATCCTAATAGCTAAGATCAAAGACCCTAAGCCAGCGGTACATCAGAACATCCAGCTTATTGTTGCTAAGCAGGAAGAGCCAGAACCAAGAGTCAATATTGTGACTAGGAGCGGTGCTTCCACCAATGGCACATCGTAGGAGACCGGAAAGAACACAAGTCAGGGGTGGGTGCGCAGAGCTCCTAGTAAAGCAACAGCACTTGACCTACAGAAGAATAAAGAGACATTTCATGAAGCTAAGGCTTCCTTCGATGAACCTACACAACCAGGATCTCAGGTACCGCTGTCTAGGGGCATACCGCAGCAAACACCTTGTGGCGATAGCCCTGAGCAGGCACAACAGACTACCACATCGGGAAGATGCGACGAGGATGAATCGACAGGAAGTGTACAATCCTTCCTGCACAGCTACTTGAAACTCCTGAGAAATGACAAAGCTGTCGGTGAGCTACAGCGCATCATAGATCAGTGTCAGCAACCTTCTCTATCGGGCAGTGCACACCGCGCTGTCCATAATATTACAAGACACACAAGGACAGGAAGAGAGATGAAATTCACAGCGTAGATTGGCGAGTTTGAAATGGATGAGGTTGTCTTAGATCTCGGATCAGAGGTGAATGTTCTAACCAAGCATACATGGGAACAGATGGGTAGTCCTCACTTAGCCCTATCACCTATCCACCTGAGATTAGCTAATCAGCAGCGAGTATCACCACTGAGTCGACTACCGCAGGTGCCAGTTGATATTGACGGAGTTCGTACTTTTGCAGACTTCAAGGTTATAGAAATCATTGGCGACAGTCGACCATATCCAGCACTATTAAGTATTGATTGGGAAATTGGTAGCAAGGCTGTCATTGACCTAAAGAGAAGACAAATGACCTTTGAGGATGCGCAGATCCGGGTCATCGCACCGCTTGATCCTTACTAAGGTCCTAGGTATATTGAACCCTTAAGAGCAGAGGAGGAAGCACATAACATGGATAGCCTTTACCAGATGACTACGAACTAGAATGACTACATCAACCCAACGCAGAAGGGAACATTAGTTGGCGATGCGACAGCTCATGTGCATCGGATTCTGATGTCGGCCTAGAAAACTGGCAGAATAGACTTTACGAAGTCTCAACTCGCAGATGTGCGTTTATGAGTAAATCACTGCGATGGATTGGGGCGGAGACCACTGAGATTCCATCATACAATGGACTGATAGAAATCCAGGACTTCCTTGAGCAGTTTGAGCAACAGATGCCTTATGAACAGAGAATCACAGCTATGGACCTTGCAGCACGAGCCACACCCGCAAGATGGTGGTACGCGCATAAAGAAAATATTGCATCATGGGATGATATTAAAAGATTGATGGCGATCAGATTTTCGGTCGACAAAGAGTATGTTCAGCAGAAGTACACAGGAGAAACTGATCCTAGAGCACACATTCAAACATGCGAACAGAGCTGGTCGGACATTCCAGAGGATGAATGGGTACACAGATTCATTCACACATTGGACACAGTTCCAAGGAACTGGTACACAGAGATTGAATTACACAAAGGGACGACTACATGGTCACTTATGACAGACAGTTTACTGCTCACCTTTGCGTTTGAATCAGAACATCCAAGTGTTGCTCAGGCCCTAGACATAATCAAGACCAAGATATTTGAGGATTGCACCATCTCAGTGCCAACCCAACCTAAGTGGACTATCCAGCTAGAAGAGGCGTTGGAATGCTATAATTTTTCATCAGAACTAGAGGAGGGGGAGGAGGACCCTCGTAACACCAACATTCCAGAGTCAGAAGGAACTCGCGATGTTGGAGGACCACAGCTAGAGACTCCAGCAATCACTGAGCCCATCAAGATTAAAAAGGTCAATATTGGCATAGATGTAGAACCTAAGTTTGCCTCTATTGGATACTATTGGAACGATGAAACAGTCGGACAGATTGCAGATCTGTTACATGACTATCAGGACCTATTTCCCACCAAGTTCATGGAGATGAAGGGAATATTCGGAGACCTGGGAGTTATGAGGATACCATTGAAAGAGGATGCTAGACCAGTTAAGCAGCGCCCATATCGATTAAACCCGCGTTACAAAGAAAAAGTCAAGGACGAGATCGATAAGATGCTAGCAGCAGGCATCATTGAACCCGTAGAAGAAAGCGAATGGGTTAGCCCCATGGTCATCCAAGAGAAGAAAACAAAAGGATATATAAAAATCTGTGTCAATCTGCGAAAACTCAACGATGCATCACTTCATGATCCATTCCCGACACCATTCACTGATGAGGTATTAGATAATGTGGGAGGACAGGAGGTCTACTCCTTCACTGATGGCTTTTCAGGCTACCACCAGATCAGAATACATCCAGAGGATCGATCTAAGACCACCTTTGCAACAGAATGGGGCTCGTTCCAGTATACGGTAATGCCCTTTGGTCTTAAGAATGCACCAGCTATATTTTCTAGAGTAGTAGTCGCTGTATTTAAGGAATACATTCATAAATTCTTAGAAGTATATTTTGATGATTGGACTGTATTTGGACTAATTGGCAAGCATATAGGAGACTTAAGACTGATGTTAGAGAAATGTAGGCAGTACCAGATTTCTCTAAACTTGAAAAAATGTATATTCTGTGCACCATTTGGTATCTTGTTGGGTCACATTGTTTGCAGACAAGGCTTGATGGTAGATCCCGTGAAGATCGCCATCATTGTAAATCTTCCAGCACCCAACTCAGTCAAGCAACTCAGGACAGTACTTGGTCATACCGGGTATTACAGAAAGTTCATCAAGGGCTACGCAAAGATTACAGCACCAATGGAGAAATTGTTGAAGAAGGATGTAAAATTCCTATGGAATGAGGAATGCCAGCAAAGTCTCGACATACTTAAGGAGAAGATGGTTACAGCACCCATCCTAGTATTTTTGGACTGGACTAAGCCTTTCCATGTACATGTGGATGCATCTGGCATCGCACTAGGAGTCGTCTTAACACAGCCAAGAGAAGGGGATCTTGACCATCCCATCGCATATTCCAGCAGAAAGCTATCGACAGCAGAAAAGAACTACACCACAACATAAAGAGAAGGATTAGATATGGTGTATGCACTGTAGAAGTTCAGGCACTATCTATTGGGCGCCTCATTTAAAATGTTTACTGACCATTCCGCATTGAAGTACCTAGTCAACAAGCCAGTGTTAGGGGAGAGAATTTGCAGATGGTTACTCCTCTTTCAGGAGTATGATTTTGAAATCATTGTGAAACCAGGAAGATTGAATGCTGGACTAGATCATCTGTCGCGTATAGACTCAGGGGAAGAGCCCAGTAGCCTAGATGAAAACTTACCAGATGCACCATTGTTCTCTATCCAGATCGCAGATGACTACTATACTGACATTATTCAATTCCTCACTACAGGAGTAGCACCTGATGAGTTTACTAAGCAGCAAAAGAAACAGTTGGTTGTTAAGGAAACAGACTTCACCCTCATTGTAGGATGCCTATACAAGTTAGGCCTGGATGAAGTTCTATGCAGATGTGTAATGCCACATGAAAAAGACGTTATTATCAGAGAGGCACATTCAAGAACCGCAGGAGGTCATTTCGCTGGAAGGCCGATTGCGCTGAAAATACTGGAGGCAGGATTATGGTGGCCTACGTTGCATAAAGACACCAAGGAATTTTGCAGATGCTGTGATACCTGCCAAAGGGTGGGAAAACCCTCTCGACGCGATCAAATGCCGCTACGACCGCAGGTCACGTTGCGTGCATTTGACAAATGGGCTATAGATTTTGTGGGTCCTATCAACCCACCAGGAAAGCGCACGGGAGTGAGATATATTATTACCAGAACAGAGTACCTCACTAGATGGGCAGAGGCCAAAGCAGTAAGAAATTGTGATGCTGCTACAGCTGCACAGTTCCTGTTTGAAAATATCATCAGTAGATTTGGATGCCCAGTAATTTTGATGAGTGATCAAGGCACACATTTCTTGAACATCACTATTGAGGCATTGACAGAAGAATTCCAGATTCAGCACTATAAGAGCACTCCCTACCATCCACAGGCTAATGGTACGGTGGAGGCCTTCAATAAGATTCTAGAAAATGCTCTTACTAAGATCTGCAATAACCAAAGGAATGACTGGGATCTCAGAGTTAACGATGTATTATGGGCATACAGAACCACATGTAAGAAACTTACGGGACACACACCTTTCAGCTTGGTATATGGACAGGAGGCTGTTATGCCTATGGAGTATATTCTTCCCAGCTTAAGAATCGCTCAGATTACCGAGATGACTGACACAGATATAGTCGAGGAAAGATTGGCACAGTTGCTCACCTTAGAAGAAGACAGATTCATCGTTGGATTCCATCAGAAAGTGCAGAAAGCACGAGAAAAAGCTTGGCATGACAGACACATTAAGAGTAAGACTTTTGAGATCGGAGACCTAGTGCTCCTCTATGACAGCAAGTTCATTAAGTTTCCAGGGAATTTTAAGACACATTGGATGGGGCCATATCAGATACAACAAGTCACAGAGGGAGGTGCCCTTCAGCTCAGCCAGCTGAACGGGGAGCTTTTTCCCTCATGGATTAATCGCAGTAGGCTTAAGCTCTATAGTGATAGCCACCTCGCCTCTCAACCCTAGCTTAAACCAGTTTATAATGGTGCAGATGTCCAGTGTATTTGAAAGGAGGCATCGCACCGGGAATGAGTCTACACCAAAAAAAAAAAAAAAAAAAGTTTTAACGCTGTTTGTTTGCATAGGTGATGCGGAGTTGCATCGCAACAGTGCGATGTTTCCCCATGCCACGTACCTAGTTTGCAACCAACAGTGGGCTAGTCAAGTCACTGTCTGACAGGAAGTTAATGAAGAAATGACCGGTATCCCCTACCATAGATTTGACAACAGTATAATAAATTTTTCTAGATTTGGTAAATCTCCGACGACACCGATGCCTGTATATGCACACTTTGAGGGACACGTGATCAGATCTCAGCAATTATGGCGGATCAGAATGACGAGTAGGGTCTCATCCAAGTAATTATGATGACCAACGGGTGTGACCCAGGATAACCGTTGCGTCCGGTAGTATGCCTTCGGCATAAAAGAAGACATCCTTCAAGTAGGAAGGGTACAGTTGCCAAATCTTGAGAGCTATGCCAGGAAGTGCTAAGTGTCCCCTGTGCAGAGCCAATTAAGTTGCAGAGTACAGTGACTTCCAGAGTTCAAAGCCACTGCATGCCCAGAGTATTGAGCCAAGCGGATTCTGACTAAAAACGAACCTCTAGAAGGCATGTTGAGACGTTTTGACCCTGGTGACCGTAGATCCGCCATGACGACGTCGCCCAGGGATGAGAAATTAAGTACAGCACAAGTTAGACAGTCGCTAAGGATGAAGAGTCAAGTGCCAGAAGTAGAAGTTGTCACTAAAGTCTCTACTAAGGAGAAGAAGAACGCCGAGCCGATCACTGAAGATAAGAAAGCAGAGCAGAAGAATGATGAGAAGAAATCTCTCGCTAGGAGGAAGGTAAAAATGAGAAAAAGAAATCAACGGGAGAAAATCGCTGACCTATCTGATCAGCTAAGAGAAGCACGAAAGATTGCGAAGGTATTGAAATAGAAACCTGAGGGTCAGAGGCAGCATGTGGATCTGGACCACTTCGAAGAGAAGAGAAGTGGAAGAAGACTACAAGCCCAGCGGAGGGGAGACTTCCAGAATGAGGACAAAAGCTTGTTCTCGGAGCGGAGTTCATGGGTTGCTTCTTCTCCATCCACAAGGCTCTAGATGGAAGGAAATGTTTGAGAAGGCTAGAAGATACAGATTTTCCTTGTGATAAAAGTTCTAACCCAGATAAAAAGGAAAGGATATCTGTGGAACACTTCTCAAACACTAGAGTGCTCATAAAGAAGAAAGAGCGAAGAGAGTGAAACCGTGACTATGGGCAGAAAGGATAAGAGAGCCCAATGAACTAAGTTACCAAAATTCCAAGAGAACGTGCCGAGGTAATGAAGAACGAAGTCGAAGGACTTCGGCAGAAGTTGCAGAATACTTCGCAGGAGGCAAAGGAGAAGCTACAGAAGGAAAAACTACAGCAGGAGAAGCCCGTTCCAGGTGGCTCGAGGACGAGCCACAAGTAAGTGTTAGGGGACTGTTGGAGTAGGGTCCCACAGCTACAGAAGAAGCTGCTAGTTTTGGCGGAGAGATAAGTTTTGGCGGAAAGAGGATAAGATGGAGCTACGACGCCGTAGCACGGTTCCAGCTGCAGAGCAGAGCTGGAAACCATGACTTTTTGAGATACAAAAGTCAAAGAAAGGCAATGGTACCTGAGCGGCCGAGAAGGGAGAGCTCACCCACTGCATTGAAGGAAGCGGTGGAAGACAGGAGGGCTCAGCGACCCTCATAAAGAATAAGGAGCAATGAGGCTCAAGCATTGAAGACGAAGGACAGAAGAGAGAAGCAGTGCATAGTACCCATGATCAGTGTCGGGAAGCATGGAAGACTGCAGAGAGCTGTGGTGTGACGGGAAGCGGCTACCTCAAGGATAGAGAGGACCGAATGTCACTAATTAGGGTTTGGGTTACTGTTGGGACAGGCCCACAGTGTTGTAATGGCATGACCTTCGGGCTGCCTATATAAGAATATATTTTGTATTATAAAGGGTTAGCTAGTCAGTTAGTTTGCCAGTTGGTTAGATAGAGAGACAGTCCTGATTGAAATAGGCAATAAGGATAAGTAGACTGTTGTAAAAGCCGAGCTCTGGTTCTGGTTCTAGCGGTAGCAATCTTACTAAAACCAGTAGCCAACTTGTAGAGCATGCATGTAACAATCCGCGGGGATAGACTGAGAGGGAAGAGTATGTTGTAATAGAGACAGCATAAAGGTAGAGAAGAAAGATCTAAGAGAGAAGATATTGAGCTGCATATGAGACGCAACAGAACTATGTTTTCCTTCCCTTAAGCTATAATAGAGAAGCACAGTTTGGTGGACATAACTCCCGTCCTGGGGGCGAACCACGTTAAAATCCCGTGTTCTGTGATTGATTTGCATGTTGTGTTTATTTGTTGCATCTATCCGATTATGTTATGCAATTTGCTTACAGTTGATGTATGAATGAGTTGTTTAGTTACAGCACTACAGGAAGATATATACAAGTTGAAATCCTTGGCCCGTCGTATAAGGCCTACTTATGCTTTCCTTAGATAGTTAATTAATCATAGTAAGACAGTTTGGGTATCAGGTCTTGCGCGTCAACACGAACAATGCTAAGTGTGCTAAGCCGCGGTTGGAGGGTATCACAAGAAGGCGATACCGCACTGGCAGAGGAGCTGCGGTGTGCGACTCCGTGGGTTGAGGACTTAGCGTTAGACAGGAGTTTCGTGTCGCACGGTGCGTGGCGATGCGGTGAGATTGGGACTATTGTGAGAAGGAAGAAGTCGTGCGAAGAGAGAAGAACCCGCACGACGCATGCAAGGGTAGAGACGCTACGGCTAGAAGAGCTGTGCAACGACGGATTGCGCGGCGCGAGCAAGAGGTTGCGCGACGCACAGTCACAGAGGGAGATCTTGCAGCTAGAAGAGCTGCAAGCCACCAGTAGGACTGCCACAAAACCTGGTCCAATATGCTTGAGTCCTTGGCCAACCCATTAGATTCACTTCGGGTGAGACTTCAGGCCGCCTTGCGGTCTGTCGCCAAAAGGGCCAGTGAGCTAAGGGTGTTGTTGGTTGATAATAGTAAAATCGGGTCTACCCATGCAATCAACAAGGAATCCTCGATAAACGATGAGAATGGAGAGGTGTTGCACTCGGATCCACAATGACTCAACAAAAAGAAAAGACTCAATCTAGCAACACAACCCTAAGCAAACTAGCGAGCACAGAGCATACACCTAAGAAAATATAAAGCTAAATCATAAGAAAACCAAGGGTAGGATAAGTGAGCTATCGAATGAAGCAAGAATGTCTCTCCTAGGAGAGGCTTGAGAATCCATACACAACAAGCGAAGGTTTGTAACCAATTATAGTGGTCCTGAGCTTCAATGCATATAGCGACTATGTTGTCCGACCCCTACCTGGCCAAGACACCTACATAATAACCTCTACAAATATTGCCTCGATAACCTAGGTAAGGAAACTAAGGTCACCTCAATATAAACAATGCTCAGGTGGACAGTTGCAGTCGGGATTGACCGTATGGGTAGGGTAGCAAAGCCTGAATCCTAAAAGAACAAACTGGTACCCCAAGGCTGCATCAACCGTACTTCAAAGGCCCCTAGACATGAATACAATCTTGGAAATATCTCCAGTGCTCACAGAAAGTGACAAGGGGTCATCCCAATCACAATTGCATGCACTTCCTTTTCCTTACCTCCCGTGTAAGAGGAGCATCCTGAGAAACACTAATTATATCAAGGGTTTCACACTCTCACCTGGACAGACACCTACTTGTTTTGTTTAGTGTTCTTGGAGAATTAACTCACAATGAACTATTCCAAGACCCTAAAACCTATTCTTGTTGATGCTCCCTATAAAATAAAAGAGTGTAATTCATTTTATTTAAGCGTTGAGTTTAGTTGGTTGTGATTACTCAAAGGGTAAATGGTAGTGCAACTCATGAAGTTATGACTCAACAGTAAAGTAAATATGCACACCGAACAAGCAATTCCAAGTGCAATGTGTAGAATGAAGAACAGGTTATGCCACTACATGAGGTGCATGATTTTTCTTTCAAATGCAAGTGAAATCATTCCTATATGAAAATATAACTATAATAACAGTAAGCAAACCTAATGTAAGTATCGTGCCAATGCAAAATTCAAGAGATGCATAAGTATGCAAAAGCAAAAATATTTTTGTATTTTTTTTCAATAATTGAGATATGAAAGAAAATAAATGACTCTACAACCCCCAAACCCTGCAGCCACTCACAAACAATAGCTAAGCAAGGCAGCAAGGTAAAAGAGACCTAATACACTAATCTCAAAACAATAAATGGGTAAATGGATGACAAGAACAAAGCTTAAAAAATAAACTAAAAGAAGTCTTTGGTGAGAAACAGAAGACTCAACAATCATCAGAACTCACCCAACAACACTTAATCCTCCCACTAAGGCTCAAAATCAAAGCATACATGACTGCTCTCAGTAAAAGAGCATACATACGTGATTGTTCAAGGAAAACCCACATGTATACGCAACTGTGAATGAAAAACCCACATACAGGAAGAGAAAGGAAGAAAAATAGGGAAAAAAGACAAGCTAAGACCAAATTCACTTTGTCAGGACCCTACTAGGAAAACATGCTCCCAGACCTGACACAGAAACAAAGAAATCAAGAGCAATTCAAGTACATTGAATACCAAAAACCCCAAAGAAAAACAAGCAGGAAACCTCCCTAGCAGAGTCGCCAATTCTGTTACAGAGAGAAACTTCTTATGGCTTGGGGGTACNTTCAAGTACATTGAATACCAAAAACCCCAAAGAAAAACAAGCAGGAAACCTCCCTAGCAGAGTCGCCAATTCTGTTACAGAGAGAAACTTCTTATGGCTTGGGGGGACCACAATAGACATATTGACACCATAAATCAATCTTTCCAAATATGTAAGAGAAACCAAACATCTAACACTAATGGATATTGAATCATACCTTGTTCCTGACAGTTGAAGTGGATCCCCGTTGAGCTTTTCCGATTCATGCTTGCATTAGCAATTTTCTCTCAACAACAACAAACAAGACAAGCATGCTCTATAATAATGTGTTAGACATACTCTAGCATATATATTCAACAATGTATAAGCATTTAAATACATCCATGGATACAATATTCATATTCAAAGGCACATTAATTGGACAAGAAAATATATTTCTATTGATAAAACCAGAGATTACAAGAGTGACAACCTCTGTCGGCACATCTATGAACCAAAGAAACTGAGTCCTCCACCTGCGCCTCCAACACCTCAATCCTCCATCTCTCAATAGCAAGCTTAGAAAGAAAAGGAAAGATTGGGAAGAACACAAAGTTCTCCTAAGGGACAAAGGGATGCCGACTCAAGTATAAACAAACTGAGGAAACAATGGACTATAGTTTCTTTTCTCTTCAATTCCTCCTCTTCAATGTATCCAAGGTTTTCCTTATATAGCACCGCAAAAGGGTAATGGAGGGTCAAATATGAGTGTTCTCAAGGAATATGGAAGGCCAAGAGTCAGGATCTTTGGACTCGGATGAAGAAAATTAGAAAAATGTTTGGACTTATGCACACATCTTGATGTACGTGGGTTTGAGGTCAAATGTCACGTGTACACGCAAGTATGGGTTTAAAAGTCACGTACAATAATAAACATGGGTTTTTTAGGTATGATCTTGGAATATCAAAAGATAATACAAGTCCAATGGGTTTAAAGAGTATGCAGATGGACAGGTCTGGAGGCCATAAATATGTGGTCAACCATGTGTGGTAAAATCAACTATAACAATCAAGAAAATCCCCAGAGGACATTATCAAGAATCTATTTGGTACTTTCATAGTTACTAATGGAAAGGATGTTCTCATTCACCTATACATCTAATTCTACCTCAAGTACAATACAATGTATTTATATCTGCTAGGGTCTACCTTCTTGGTATATCCCTTCATTCTCATGACTTTATTTTCTTCCTTTGAATCTCTTTTCTTTGGTACTTAGGAATAGAAGTGGCATTCCCACAATACTTTTATGGATTTTATTCTTTAATTGCATTGACGTATTCTTGGTCACCCACAGACATTGATAAAATTATGTTATATTATCTTTCTTCCGTAAGGTGCCTCACCTATATGAGGAATTCTCTTACAAATGACAACAACTCTTCCTACAATATGTAGTCCATGATGTGAAAACCCTAATTATAGACCTCTTCATATCTATAGAATGGTTTTTTGTGGCATATCTAAGAGAATGTGTATCTTCAGGGAACTTAATCAGATTTTTTCTTACCATCCATAATCCCATAGAGGGATTTTGGACAAGAAACTTCAAGCTTTGAATGATTTAATGCATATATTAAGTACTTGTGAAGATGTTTCGAGTTCATAGTTCTTCCTTTTACTCATAGGGATTTCTTGAGAAACTAACATTACTATTTTGACAATATTCCTTTCTCAAATTGATTCATCCATCTAAAGAGATTGAGATCCAAATGAGTGAAGACAAGGAAATAAACTTTCATGAATAAATACAGGATATTAGATTATGATGGGTAGGGTATGTACACCTCCATAGACTTAAAGGAGTCAAATTCCTGCACAGAGGAGGGTTCCTTGTCCCACAAACAAGAACAAGAGCGTCTCATTCATGAATTTAGCGTATAGCTAGCCGTGACCTTAAAATTAGATTATGATTATTATGAAGGCCAACTATTAGACATTGTTAGTAGTTATTTCTGGAAAACAAACTATCTACCCAAAATGAGAAATACATATAGGGTGCGAGAGAGAACTTGTCTAGTTTGTCTATTCCAGCTAATATTAAGAGCTTCGGTACAGGACATTTCATAAACATTTCAGATAAACCTTCATACCTGAAACAAACCAAAATATCTATTTCAACCACTTCAAAGAGTGAGCAGGTCAAAACCTAAGAACTTCATTTTCTTGAAACAAATATTCATAAATAAATGTTTGACAAATAAGCCACATTACTGTCTTTGGATATCTTCAAGCCTATGATCAAACTAGTAATTTTTTCATTCTGTCTATATGTTTTCTAATGTTGGCATCTTATGGGAGTCCCACTCTTTTCTAGTTTGTCTATTTATGTTCACAGCATAGGATTTTGTCCATTTATCCCACTTTTGTTTTCCTTCTTAATAATAGTGATGTGATTTAGGACAGACCTACACATGTTAGTTCTATAGTCTACAATATGTGTTAGTCGATTTTAGCATTATTAGAGAAGTAGTTTTGAGGTTAAACTATCTAGTAGGTTAGAGATTCTTTGAGTGCAAATTATGTTTACCATGGTCTAAGAAAATCAACAAGGTATCAAATCCATATTTTGCAGAGGTAAGTTGTCTCGGGTTGAGAGTTGTCAAGAGGTTTTAGTGGGCAATATGACCAAGCTTCATTGATAGAAGAAGAATTGTGCTAGTGATCGGCACATGGACCTAAGAAGGGTTGTGGGATGACAAGCCCTTATTGATGCAATGATTTTAGAGTGTATATTTTTTGAAGAAGTTGCAATAATAGAAACTCTCATACTAATATCCATGAAGTCGAGACAAACCATTGGAGAAGTCCTAAAGAATATTGGAGAAGAACTTCTAGAAGCCAAGCAATGTTGAAGATCGTGTAAGAAGAATATCTTCCTCGCTAAGAGGGGGTGTTGATCTTAAATTGTTAATGTAGCATCGGAATATATTCTTAAGAAGTCCCACAGAAAGTGGAAAGCAAGGAAGAGCACAACTACCCCAATAAAAGGGGTAAATTGACCCTAGAAGGAAAAATGATAAGTCATCTTGGAAGATAAATAAAAAATAAATAAAAGTACAAGCCGACCTAATTGTGGAAACTTCTAGTGAAAAGAAGAATATAAATTAAGTGCTTCCACACTTCATTTTGTATCATACACAACACACTTCTCTCTCACACAAATGCGCATCATCTAGCTGAATTGTCTAATATCAAGAAGAGCAATATTTGGGGTTCTCTTATTCTATTGAAGAATCGCTACCATTATTAGGGTTTCTTGCAAAAGGAGAGCACATTCTTGTGCTAGGGATTAATATTTATGATTGGAATAGTTCTTGTATTAGATTGATTTTCTTCAGAGAAAAGTTTGCTGGATTTTTTCTCCCATTTGGGTTTCCCATTTTTTATCTCTTGTGCATGGTTATCTTTCAATGGTCATTGTTTTTACTTCTATTGCAAATGAATAATTCTATGATTGTGGGATGAAGTAAATAATGAAATCAAGTTGAAAGACATGAAAATATACTACTAAAGTTATTAAATCTAACACTAAATAGTTTATAGTATAAAGAACCATAAACCACTATCAATTTAAGAAACAATCATTTTTCCATTGTTTGAACTCGAATTTCTAGAAAGGACACTCATGACACATTTTCTTAAACCATTGTCAAGACTCAGAACCTCTCTATAGACCAACACACCACACAAATATTATCAGGGAAATACATCAAATTTTCACTTCTATTTTATGGTTTTCTATACTTCAATTTCTTTTTTACATTAGATTTCCTATAAATCTCTATGTTGCTTAATGTTTCCCCTTTTGAAATTTTCCAACTCTTATATCACCCTAGACAAAACACACTATTTATTACCTAAGACCCATAATATTAATTGGTAAACATATTTATATGGGAATAACCTATCGACCCGATCATTTGCACCAATCCGACACTCAACAGAGCACCGCCGCGGCCTAAATAGAGCCCTAGTCGTCCGATTGGTGCAAATGGTCGGTTCGATAGGTTATTCCATTTATATGTACCTAAATGTGGACAAGTTTAAAGTGCAACAAAAGAATGAATGTATTGAGTACTTACCTTTTGAAAAGGTTTAGAAATATATGACAGCCTCCGAGGGAATGACTGTGCGCGAAAAAAGTCGTAATTAAAGGCTTGTGAGAAATAAGTCGAAGCACCATATGCAGCACATCCTCGACACAGAGAAGATCGTCACTTTTATCCAGAGCTATCACATCAGATATTGAAATATGTTTCCTGCAAATGCCCATTCCTGTTAGCTATCATGGACATAGAGAAGACAAATTCACAATACCAAGATTTCCGAATACTTGAAAAGCATTTTGTTTTCTTGAGTAGAAAGGGAGGAAACAAATCAAAGAAAACACTTCAAAGTTAGAGACGTGTTATCATTCCTCGTAACTTACAAATTATCTTCAATATCAAATCTAAGCCACATAAATTGTGTACCTTAACACCATTTCATCCATGCTCAACAACAAAAGGCGGATTTTTCGAATTTCTTCTGGGTTAGGTCGCTCCCCTATTATCTCTTTTGTTAGAGGATGCAAAAGTGGTTTGCTTCCAAAGGATTGATGGCCTTTTGGTCTGTCCCAATAAAACTGCTGTATAATATCAGGAATCCTTGGAAGACTACAAAGACCTCCTACTATTCTAGAGTTTGTATCAAAATAATTTAGAATAAACATGTACAGTTCTCGCTGAACCATAAAATGTGCATATATCCAAATATGGGGATAAAGATATACTCTCAGCAGAACATCTTTGCCAAGAATATGAGACATGTCTGAACCTGCTTGTCATGAAAATTTATTAATAACTTAGAAAAACATAGGCCGAACTAGGGGGTCAATTGCAGAAATTGAATAACCCACAACGAAATACATAAATTCTTCAAAGTTCGCCATATGTAAGAATCCTACCATATTTTCAAACAACAATTAAAACATGGCCCAAAGTTGAAACAACATTATTTGTCAATTGTTGAGGTGAAACTGACTGAAGCAAGAATCGAAGGATAGAAAATCCAGACATGCTGCACATAAATTCCTGATTGATAAGATTCCCATCCAATACAGAAGCTATAAGCTCAATAAATTCCGCTGCAACATGTTCACTAAACCCAAATTCGGAATATGCCACCTCTTCATGTACACAGATGTTAGTTTTTATAACTGTTTGGTCAAGCTGTGTTAAAAGAGGGAAGAAAACAGAAGCACCGCCTACAGAATCAAGTATGTGTCTTAGAATGCGACGATAACATAATTGGGTTCCTGCAATAACAGTTGCTTCGTAGAAATTTCGATCCTTGGTTTGGTTCACCTATGTCAAACAGATTTCTACTAGCACTAGCCTGCATAACACAAAATACCACGAAAATAAAATATATTTCGACTAAAATACTAAAATCTTGATATTAAATCATATGTAAAAACTCGAATATTTTCATTTACTTGTGCATCGAATCCAAAAACTTTTTTGGGTCGGAGTCCCTCCTTTGCATCAAGAATGCTATGCATTGAAGTGTTCTCTTAAACATGCCCAACTTCAGCGTCAAGGAAGGAGTACATGTAGGTAGGACCAAGAGAAAAAATGCCTAAAATTTGATCAGGAGAAAGCGCATCATCAAACAAATAAATTGGGCCCACTTGTCCACAGAAGGGCAATGAGCGTTTGCTATCAAAAGGTTCACTTCCATCGTCACTGACTGCAACAAATGGGGTAGTAGTTCCAATCGTGCATCGTGTGAATGGTTCAGTCACTTTTGGATATTTGACAACAATACATGATGAATAGGAGAAAAAAGATTTATAACTTTATAAGTATTTCTTGACATGTGAACATAATGGTTAAGCCAACCAACACTGGATTTATCCTGAGAAAGAAAATAAAAATCAAAGGAAACATTGGGACACGAACCTGAGTTTTTCACTACCCACAAGATCCGCATCCACATAGAATATTAATATATTCCCTCCAGAGAATGTCCTACCAGTGGTCTGAGTTATTGAGAGAAAGTACCACTGTTTTGAAGACAACTTACTCCTCAATGAAACAACTTGCCCTTTTGTGGTCAAGGTCTGCAGATGGCCAATTAAAACCAACTATGAAGTGCCTCACAATATTACTAAATGGTAACTAAATCAATGGGAATTTTATGATTAATAATAAAATGTAACCAATTACAACTGACGCCTAAAGTTAATAATCATAAGACCTACATTATATGTTAACACACCACTAAAGCAAGAAATCACTACTAACCATTAGCATCTATCACGACCTTGTATAAATCCTCTAATTGTTAAATCAGAAATATAATCAAGAAGTCAATGGAAATGTTGCAACAGAAATTGGAATAAGTGCCCGATAGATAGAGTGAACTTTTGTGCTACTTCCATCGGAAAGACAAAGACCTTTAAACTAAGAAAATTGTGTCAATAATCATCCTTTATAAAATGTCACATTATATGTACATGTTGAAATGATTTGAATATTATTAACCATCTGCGAGACCAACCATTAAATGGGACAAAAACCTTACATAGATTGGGTTGTCCTAGATCTAAGCATGTAACAAAAGAAACTAATAATATTAAAAATGAGAAGTGATGATAGTGAAAAAGTCCCTAGTTTGTAATGTCCTTAGTTGAAGTAGCCCTAATTCACCTAAAACATTAAGAAAATCAAGATTCAAGTAATTTTAGACATCTTCTTGTTCGAGTTCAATCACTTGGCTTAGGAAATTACAAGAGATTTAGTCTTGTACTTTGGTTGGTTATTTCATATAACATGAAATAACCCTATATGTGTAATGTACCTCAACCAAATCTAGGAAAATGTTTGTTAATTGTTCATGGAAATTAGTCCACAACTTAAATCAACCACTTTGTTGACATTGCTCTAGATTTCAAAAACTGTCGTGAAGGATGGTATAGTTGTTTGTTAGTGATTATGTTTACTCCCTTGGTTAAGTGTTTTTGTCGAACACTTGACTGTGATTTTTCCCGCGTTTGGTGATTTGAAAAATGTGGTTTAATATGGTGATGTTTGAACAAAATCACCATCTTAACACACCACTAAAGAAAGAAATCACTACTAACTATTAGAATCCATCACTAGCTTGTATAAATCCTCTAATTGTTAATAAAAAATTATATAATCAAGAAGTCAATAGAAATGTTGCAACAAAAAATTGAATAAGTGCCTACTAGATAAAGTGAACTTTTGTTCTACTTCCATGGGGAAGACAAAGACCTTTAAACTAAGCAAATTGTGTCAATAGCCAGCCTTTAGAAAATGTCACATTATATGTACATGTTGAAATTATTTGAATATTATTAACCATCCACGAGACCAGCCAATAAATGGGATGAAAACCTTACATAGATTGGGCTATCCTGGATCTAAGCATGTAACAAAAGAAACTAATAACAATAAAAATGAGAAGTGATTAGAGTGAAAAAGGCCCCAGTCTGCAATGTCCTCAGTTCAAGTAATTTGCAACATCCTTAGTTGAAGTCACCCTAATTCACCTAAAACATTAGAAAAATCAAGATTCAAGTAATTTTAGACATCTTTTTGTTTGAGTTCAATCGCTTGGCTTAGGAAATTACAAGAGCTTTAGTCTTGTAATTTGGTTGGCTATTTCATATAACATGAAATTTCCCTATATGTGTAATGTACCTCAACCAAATCTAGGAAAATCTCTATTAATTGTTCATGCAAACTAGTAGACAACGTAAATCAACCACTTTCCTCACACTGCTCTAAATTTCTAAAACTATCGTGAAGGATGGTATAGTTGTTTGTTAGTGATTATGTTTACTCCCTTGGTCAAGTGTTTTTGTCAAACACCGCACTATGCTTTTTCCTGGGTTTGGTGATTTTACAAATGTGGTTTCATATGGTGATATTTGAGCATATAAAGAGGCAGTATGCCAAACTGATTTATAAATGAATGATAGCATTAAACAAACACTCCACAGAAAATAACCATTGCACTAATGTTATTTGATATTCCCCAAAAACAGTGAGGACAATAGCACATTTACAATTAGAAATACAAAGGGAATAAAGTTAGATTTATACTAAAAAATACACACTGGGATTAACCAACAATTTGGTGACAACTTGAGGTGACATGTACCAACAATTTGTATGCTAGGAAGTGATGGTTGAATGCCACATCTCATGTGCTTGATAGTTGTGGGTGACAATCCTCTTCTTGGTATGCCCAACTAGTGTTTAGACAATGAAATGTTCCCAAGTTTCATGAGTTAGCACTGTTAGATATTACAGTCCTCCAGTAAGTGTTCAAATAGTGAAGACACCCTCAAAATGACCCATCATACACATGTACTGTAGCTAATACAACTAGATTCTCATTGTTTGTGCATTCTTCCAACTGATTGTTGGATACTATGGATGTTATTTAGCTGAAAGACCCTTTTTCAATAGTAGAAAACCTTTTAGAAGGGCCATGGTTTTCTTCAATGGACTATTATATCTTAGAAGTAGGTTACAATGATTTTCCCATGGGGTTAAGAGTCTCAAAAATCCCATGAACTGACTGGTTAGCACTTGAAAAACTTAGAAATATTGGTGAACTCGCCTAGTTGGAATGTGTCCCTTTCATTGGATGACAGACAAGAACAACAACGATATATCCCTCTTCCAAGTGCGTCCTATCTCATAAATGGAGTGTTCTATTCTTTCCTAAATCAATTCTTCAACCTTTGTAAAGGTTCATTGTCTATCGAGTTTTGACTTTTTCTTGCCCTTGTTCGATTTGCAATCTAAGATTAGCTTATTCTCTATTCATGTAGCTTTAAATAGCCAATGAATTGGACGGGATGTCATCCAAGTTAGAATCTATCAAATAACTATTGTCCTTGTTATATCCAATAGATCTACAATTATAGGGGATTCTACAAGAATCAATCTAATGATCAACTAATAAAATATGCCCAAAAAAATCGAGATTTAACCAATTTGTCATGTATATGCACAAAATTAATTTCGATAATTTGCCAATAATAACATGTAAGAATTAGATCGATGAACCATTGTGCATGAGGGTTTTGAATGAGAAAATTAAGAGTTTGGATTGAGAGTTGGAACCTTACTTGACATGGCATTAATCAATTTATAATTGAAAGAATATTAAATGAGCAAAGATTGAAAACGAGTACCTCTTGTCTCGATGCGAGATCAAGGTTTTGGATTTTGAATGAATAAATTTATACTTTCTTGATAAAACCCTTGAAAATGTTGGGTAGCGAAGAACAAAGACTCTCATCCTTGAATGGATCTTCTAGATAAGAATGTGGTGGCTATGCTGCTATGAATGGCATTGTTATTACTAAAATCCCAAGTCTTCGACTTTCAAACTCTGCACCTGCACCTCCTCCTATTATGTTTTTCTCTTTTTCATCCGATAAGGAAACATGAATAAAAAACCTGCAAAGAAGAAGATGCATAAATCTACACCAGCTTATATTGAGATGGGTGTTTACTGAACCCAATTTTGAATTGTTAGAGATTTGCAAGTAAGGTACTTGCCATGATTTTGAGCAATGTTCATTATGCATTACTATCTTCATATTGGGATATTCTATTTTATCTGTGATTTTTGTGGGTACTAGTAAATGTTTGCCCCTATTTGCATTCTGATTTATTGTACTTATTTTGGACAGGTTACAGTGAAAAAAAATGGTAACCTGTTAGGTATAACTATGATGTTATAACTTTTTAACATTGTGACCAGGGATGATTTTAAGAAACCATACTTATTTAAAAGTGTATAAAATGTTGGTGAAACTTACCAATTCTTAAAATGCTAACTATAAAATGTTTGGCGATATTTTTCAAAAGATATTTTAATTTCCAAGGATTTTATATCATTTGTATAATAATTTTGCGAGTTTTAGGGTGAAAAAATTTTACCCCATCAAAATTGGGTGAAATAGGGCTTCAAAAAATGTAAAATGTCGAATTTTTGTTTGGAGAAAAACACCTAAAATAGCCCATGGGCTAAATTTCACCCCTAAAATTATCCTTGATTGTGACCCAGTTCTTTGGGTGTACCCTTCTCATCTTGTTTTCTACATTTTTGGGTGTACCTCTTTTCATCTTGTTTCTTTTACTTAATACTTCGTTTTGGTTGATGGTGATTTCTGTTGTGTTTGGTATATCGGGTAGCTTTAGATGAAAACAATTAGACAATTTTTTTTTTGACAAAAGTGACATATATTAATATATATATATATAGTATAGTTTTTTATTTATGAAAACAAAATATATAAAGACAAACCATAGGTTTGGATAAGAGTTTAATCTTTCCCAATATTTTGGTTTATCAATCGGCTATTTTTTGGGCGGGATTTTTTATTGTTAGTTTTTTCTGGTTAACTTGACCTTATAAAAACATTTATGCTATGGTTCACAAACCCTCTAGGGGGGTTTCTACATCAAAGGGAAGAAGTCACCGGGGGTCCACCTGAAGGTGCCACACTGCCTTCCCTCTAATTACAGAGCTAACTAGATGGGGGCATCAAGTGAGTCCCTTATAGAGCAATGTATAGCCATCCGGGAATTGGACCTCGATAAGTTCTGGTCACAACTTACAACACTCAACCACTTCAGCTATCCCACCAGGATAAAACTCATGAAAATATACTATAGGAGATGAGGATTTTAAAGTTGTGACCACTATTTTAAGATATCAATTGTATTCTATCGAAGTTTATATAAATTAAATTTGTTTGTTGGATGTTTTTTTTTTAGGAGAAAGTGAAAATAATAATAAGATTTTAAACACTTTCCTTCAGATATTTTACACTCATACTTAATTCAATTTGGTTTGTTAGACATGTGCTAGGTATATTTCATGAAAAATGGAAATCAACATTGGGAAATGAAACACCTACTGTCACACACACACATGGGGCTCTACATCTACCGACCATAAGGCCACAACATGACCAATTATAATATTCATAATATCCACACATGTATCAACATAACATGTCTTATAAAGGAGGAATAAGGGGACATCAAGTAAGAACCCATATTCATATCCAAACTAGTCAACCCCATTTGCATAAGAATTGAGGTCGTTGGTAGTAGAGTTAAGAACTTTGACCATCCAAACACTGTGTTTTCTTGTGCACTTATGATAGGACCCACAAAGGTATAACGTGTACCAAGGGAAATTGAATTACGGTGGGGAGTACCATCACTTTAATGTTTCCAACCAGTTAGATCCTTATTGTATAATAAATTTTTTGAATTGAAATAATATCATCACCCTAACATTGCCAATCAAGAAGGTCCTTATTGTACAATAGCTTTCTCATATAGGAAGAATATCACCACTCTCACTTCACCAATGAAATAAACATCTATTATACATCAACTTTATCTTTTAGCTCAATATGTTGGTTCTACGATAGACCCAAAGTTCATAGAAGGTGTCCATGAGGAAGGACGTATTTCCTAAGGTGTGTATGATAGTTTCCATCTCCTAGATAGATGCCATAGGAGGACATCATCCAGCTTGTGGTGTATGCTAAAAGTCCGCTAACCATTGGATATTGAAGCAATACAAGCTCAACAATCTACTCTATGACTGAATGTTAATAGTGAGATACAAATTGAATACTTTAGGAAAAAAATTAGCTAGTGGAGTTAATAAAAACAATCTGGTAATCAAATCAAACCTCAATCACTATCTAGTTGCACATAGTTGAATGGAAATACCATCTCCCAACATATGTCATTCAAGGAAATCATCCATCCTGTAGTGTATGCATATCACAATTGAATGAAAAGAGTCTGTTGACCATTGGATATGCAACCAATCCAAGCTAGGAAATTTACTCTATTTCCAAATGATATAGTCAGATACAAACTGAATATGTGTATAGTCCTGTTTAGGGAAAATTTTAGCTAGGGCAGTCAACAAAACCAAGATTGTAATCAAATCAAATCTCAATCATTATCTAGCTATACGTTGTTCAAGATACAAGTCACTTCTCCAGATTATTGAATACAATTTTCAGTTGCAAGGACACCCTACACTCTTCTTCATTTGTCCATGTTTAAGGATGGCTTGGGGAATATGTCATTGAATATACAATTACTACCAAAAACATGTGGGGAAATGGACATTCATTTTTATTACATCAAAAAGTAAGAAATCTGCATAATTGAATGGAAAGAGTATCTCCCATACAAATCCCATAGGAAAAATCATCCAATCTACATTACATGCATATCCTATGGTGGCCATTACCTCCATAAGTGACCACGTTAAAGACACTGCTCGATGTTGGATATGAAACCATCCCAATCTAGACAATCTACTCTATTGCCAAATGTTACAATCAGATACAAACTCAATTTTGTATAGCCATGTTCAGTTAAAATTTTAGCTAGCAGAGTCAACAAAAAAAAGCTTGATACAAACCAAATCTCAGTCATTGTCTACTTATAAGTTGTCAAAGATAGAAATCTCTTCTCCATATTTTGTATGTAATTTTCAGTTGAGAGGACCTAGGTTTAAATGCAAACCCTAGTCTCTTCTTCATTTGTCCATGTTCTAGGATGGCTTGGGGAATATACAAAGATATCATTGAGTATTAAATCACTACCATGAAAAAGTAAGAACATGGACATTCCTTTTGTTACTTCAAAGTGACAAGGATTTTTCACAATTGAATGTAAAGTTTATCTCCCAGATAGATTCCATAGGAGGAAATCATCCAACCTGCAATGTATGCATAGAATATAGTGGATGTTATCTCCACCACGGTAAAGATGTTGCTGGCCATTGGCATTCGATATGCAACCAATCCAGGATCGACGAACAATATAGTTCGATATTTAAATTGATTGAACATGTAAAAATGTTAGCTACTAGAGTCAACAATAACAAGCTTGCAATTAAATCAAATGAAATCTCAATCATTATCTAGAAGATGAACCTAGGAAATGGAGCATGATCTAAAAGATGAAGGATTCTTGCAAGGCTGAACTCAAAATCCACATGTTATGAACTAAAACTTTGGATCTTCACCCTAGAACATGACTTGGGTTTTGAAAACCATCCTTGGTGTACTAAAACTTCAAATGTGACACCACATCTTACTCACATACCAAATATTGCATATGCATGGCCTATATTGTGGCTTAAGGTCCTAAATATGTCATGTAATGCTTAGGGATATATTCCATGGACTTAGAACCTAGTTTTTTGCACCAACTATTCCCGTATCGCCAAGAAATATATCAAGTCTTTTGAACCTTGAAATCACCGCCATATCTAACTGGCGGCTAAAGATGATGTATTATGGGCATGTGCGATGCCCCAAGTGAGGGAACATGCAATGTGAGCCCCTCATAAATATATGTTATGGCCTAGTTCCTTTCCGTTTATCCCTAGACCATAGCATGGGCATCAGAACAGTCTTTGGTATGTTAATTCTCAAAATGATGGACATATCTCACTCATATGCTAAACATTTCCTATGTAGGACATGTGTGGTTGTCTGGGGTGCTACACATGACCTGTGAGAACTAGGGGAAAATACACGAACTTAGGCAATAGAAGTTAATCCTAAACCAGGGTCAAGTTTTAAAAAACGTCCATGGTGTTATGCACCCCAAAATGGCCACCATATCCCACTCACAAGCCATAAATTCCCTCTGTAAGGCCTATTTGATGGACTTAGGCCGAACGTAGAGTTAGGAGTCATTTATGGGTAGTTATAGGTAAATGAAGGGTAATTAGGGATTTATTAGTGACAATTTAAGGGTAATTTGTGGTTAATTATCGATAATCAAGGGACATTTAGGGGTAATTATTGGGTCATGAGATGTGGTAACTAGGGGTTGATTAGGGGTAAATTTTGGGATAATTAGGAGTTAATTAGTGGTAATAAGGGGTTAATTGTTGGTTAAATGGGGTTAATTAATGGTAATTAGGGGTCAATTATGGGGTTAATCTTGAGCCATAACATTTTTTTGTAGAGATCATGGGCCATGCATGTTGCCACAACAACTGCATAGGAAATTAGTAGGAAATCTTAGCCCATAAGTGCATTATGGTGGTGATTTTGAATTTTTCCACATAAAAGGTTAGTTTTGGTGCCTAGGACATGGTTTAGTGCCAAGATATAAGTTGTTTTGCGATAACATTGTCCTTGAGACTCAAGGGAAATGTGCAGGTCCTTAAGCCACCATATTTTTGCATGTGAGAAGGATATTGTGTTCATTTAAAGCGTTGGGATGCTAAGTGTGGTTCTCATTGCCCATTCAATGGTCAAATGAAAAAATACAAAGCCTTACACCAATATTTTACTCTATGGCTCACATAAGCCCTTCATAGGAAAATTTTAATCTCGAAGAGGAATATGGTGCCCATGTCAAGATTTGTAACACTAAGGATGGTTATTATGAACCAAGATTTAAATTAAGCGTCTAAGTCTTTACCAATTCCAATCAAATTCCATTATGGTCTATCAAATCTTGTTGGCATCACTCAAATGCCATTAAAGCAATTTAGATAACATTAAGGTAATTTACCCCTCATTAGGATTAATTAAGATCCAAAAGTGCCATGATTATGATCATTTAGGTTCCGCTATGATAAATCAAGATCCAAAAGTACTATCACATGAATCATAATCATTGACATTGATAAATTGGATGTTTTCTGAACAAAATTCCTATCTCTAAACCTAGTGTAATTCCTAGCATGGTTCCTTTCGAAATTTCTGGCATCATTACATGAGTTATACTTGGCTCTATACCAGACGCTATGTTGGATGTTTTCTAGATGCAATTCCTGGCTATATACTTGGCGCTATGTTGGATGTTTTTCTTGCCGAAATTCATGGCGCAATTCATGTCGCCAACCCTAAATCAATATATGGTGTTATTATATTTAGGATGTTTTTTTGGAGGCCATTATGGGTGTTATATGGGATGCTTTTTGGGAGATTAATTGGGACTTTAATTGGGATGTTAATTGGGACGCTAATTGGGATGATCATTGGGAGGCTAATTGGGATGCTAATTGGGACCCTAATTGGGACACTAATTAGCGTCCAAAATAGAGCCAGCTTTTAAAAATAGACGCAAATAACGCGATCCCACGGAAAAGCGTCCACTTTGTCCAAAAAATGATGAAAAATACACTAAAAGTGATAGTGGATGCTAAAAAGGAAGCTAAAAGAGACGCTATTCACACCGTTTTGTTGTAGTGCTTCCTCCCACAGGAAATCTATGTCATCAATTCTTTGTGGTCGATGAATTTTTCTAAAGGTATATGATTTCAATTAGTACTTGTAACACTCCATTACGAATTCGAATGCTCGATTAGCAATGGACATTTGGGCAAGCCTTCCCCCACATGAAATCTATGTCGTCAATTCTTTGTGGTCGATGAATTTTTCTACTTAAGATATATGCCATTTCATTTCATGCGGGTCACCCACCTTTAATCATTCATTGGACATGGTGTAATTTTCATTGAAGTCGCCGATCAACTAACAACAAGACAATTTTATCAATGGGAAGCTCAAGTAACTGGGGTGATTCACCCTTCCAATTAAGATTAGGTTTAAGAAGTAAATGCACCATTTCTAATTCTCAAATACTCAAATGACGATTTGGATCATCTAAGTAGTTTTAGAACATAGCGTTTAATCTAAATCCGCGGGTTGTGATTGTTGTCATTGCAGAACTGCTCAAATTGCAATTTCTGGCCTAGGGAAAAACAAATCAGAATAATAGAGCAATTTGATCGAATAGGGGAAAACAAGCCGGAATAACAGAGCAATTTGATAGCCCGTTTTGCCATGAGGATTTTTACGGTTAAATATTTTCCATTTAACGATTATTTAGAATTTAAAGATCAATACGTAACCTTCAGGCTTTTGGTGTTGTCACTCTTAGCGTGCAGATGCATTGATATAAAATAAAGTACGCTATGGCTTCAAGGATTATCTGTGCTTATGTCATTAAAAGGGAATAACTTTGCCAAATGGCCATTCTAGTGTAATAATTGTAGAGACAAATTCTAACTGTAATTGTTCCATTGATGAAATGCTCCGTAAGGTACGGTTTGATTAATAATGTATCAGTCAAGCAGTCTAATATTTGATATCAAGTGTGAATGGCCCCTAATTCTATCTTATTTAGCCCTAGGACTTCCGGGTTGTGATTATTATGTTCGTTTTTCAAAATATGTCATTATTGCACAATTCATTGGAGTTTCTCGGTACGTGAGTTCTTCCAGTGGAATTGGATCTGTGAACATGCCGGAAACAACCTCTATGATATCGCCAAATACATTCTACAAGAAAATATGGTTGAAAGAAACAGAAACAGGTACAAAGTTATATTATTTTCATGCCATTTTTGTTGTTGCTAGTAAATTTTCACACAGGTTTAAAATGACAAGAACTATTATATGTTTACTTCATCTTCGCCTTCGCTAGATTCATTTGGTATTGGCGTATAAGGATTTGAGTAGCAGCATAATTTCAGTTTCTTAAATATGACAAATGGGAAATAGAAAGTAGCTAATTCACCTCCATCAATGGAGGTGTGGAGCGCATACTTGCACCTGAGGTAGGGAATGAATATATGCGACATTTGTAACAATGTGGAATGTTCAGTTCTTGGGAGGCATGTAACCCTGGAAGGTAGTTCTTGGGAGGCATGTAACCCTGGAAGGTGGCGGATTAGGGTTTGGCAGTTTTGATATGAGGAAGGACATGCAATCTCATTTCCTCTACCCAGAATGTATGAAAGCTTGTAATACTGAGGTTGTAAGATGCAACTTTTACATATATAGATGGAGGTATGAAGAAGAGTGGAGGTGGATTCACCAATATGACTGGTGGTTATCTCTATTGCGACATTACTGATTGTATGGAAGAGTTGTATTTACAGCCCACTAGGTGAGAGATGTTTTTTTAGGTGTTTATTTTTATATAAAAATTATTAAAATATTACTAAAAATAACACGCTGGCTTAAATTAAATTTAAAATATTTAGAATTGCTTATATATAAAACAACATAAATTAAGTAAGTTAAAACTAAAAAGAGAGGATTACACATTTGCTCAACATTTCCACTCTAAAATAGGATTTATTACGTAAGTTAAAACTAAAAAGAGAGGATTACACATTTGCTCAACATTTCCACTCTAAAATAGGATTTATTGGTCTATGATAACTGAATGTTGTGACATCCTCGAGAAAAGCCTTATATCAGATGCAGAAAATTTGAAAATAGATTAACCCACGATTTAAATCATTTTGTTAAATATATTGTTCATTTTACTAGACTTAAGACTTTTATGCCAGGGTTGCTCATTTTACTAATCTTTCATGATGGGTTTGCTCAATTTCTGACAGTATTTTAAATTTGAAAATAGATTAAGTTGACTCTTTAAACCATTTTGTTAATCCTACGTAGCTTTCATGAAGGGCTTGTTATGATTCTATTTTCATGTAACTATTAAAGAATCAAATTGATTTACAAAATTATTAAAACAAAAACATATTCAAACATTTTCGAAAATGAGTTTATTTTATTGTAGTGAGCATATTAAATGTATTCATTTTTTAAATATATTTCCTATGCACACCATAGCTATATATAACTTGATATTAATTAATCTCCTATAAAAGTTAGATTAAGCTTCCTAAGGTTTCTTTAACATCAATCGACATAAGATTGTGCTTTAATCCTGATATATTCCCACATTTTCCTTATACTATCTTGAAATATCACTACAAATATTTATAAAAGATCCTTCTTGAACTTATCCATTCCATTATTCATTACAGTAGTGTTGCTATGCAATACTATGGCAAGAGTGGAGGGAGAATTGTAACGATCTCACTACAAGAGTGATGAGGGTGACGTAAGAGCAATTTTTAGCCTTTTTTATTGGCCTTGCTGAAAGTGGTCTCGTTGAACTCTTGGACAAGATAAGTTAGTATAGTTTATAATTGAATTATAAAACAATAGAGATAGTAGAGCATTTGGCCTAATAATTGTATGATCCAATTGTAGATAATCATCAAACTATATTTGAGGACATCATTTCACATTAGAGTAATAGACTTTATATAAACGAAATCCTTATGATGTATATCTCACTAACATGAAAAAGAATGAGGAATATTTAATATAAAAATGATGAAAAAAAGGTCGATTACAAGTGGACTTTACGAAAACAATTTATTTCATGGCTTATTTTACTTCTCAATATGGAAGAGATCTCATTTTTTATTTTTTGTTAGTGAATTTGGTGTTTACTACTTAACCTTCAAGAAATAGGGTTTTGTTATTGATAAAAGGAACATTACATACTTTGTATAATGATCCAATTTGGGAAATCCTAACCAAAGAGCATGCACAGATCATGGTGAGATAGTCTTTTCATAAACAAACTTGCTCGAACTTATGACACTCGAGAATGCTACTCCATTAGGTTTTCATGCCCCAGCAAAAACATTACCAAGGGTTTCCGAATGGGTTTGGAAGGGAACTTGCAACTCAACACAATGAAAATCATGACTTGATTTGATGATCCATCAAATCCATTGGCTTGTTCATAGAAAAATACAACTAGGGTACCCCTTGCCCCAAGGTTCCATGGCGTACAACATGTTTTATTCAAGTATTTGAAGAAACAAGGTTTTGCTGAGTAAGACGCAATACAGATTTTGGATTTATGTGTCCAATTTGGGAAATCATAATCACACAGAGAGTGGATAGCATGGTGACATATTCATTTCCAAAGCAAACTTGTGGAAACTTATGACACCGAAAATGTTACTTTGTTAGGTCTTTATGCCCCTTGAAAAAAAACAATGATCCCTGAATGAGTATGGTGGAATCTTGCAACTCAACAAATAATGAAAACCATGTCTCAAATCGATGAATCACCAACCCCATTGGATTCCTAGAATCCACGTGCAACTAGGGCACCCCTTTCCCCTAGGTTTTGTGGGTTAGAGCATCTTTTATTCATCGATTCGAAGAAATAAGGCTTTCCTCAGCAATGCAAATTTTGGATTTATGGGTCCAATTTATAACATGTGGATAGCATGGTGACATTCCTTTCCCAAACAAAATTGCAACAACTTATGTCACTTGAAAATACTACTCAGTTAAAGGGTTTTATTCCCTAGAAAAAAATCAACCAAGGGTCCATTAATGACTTTGGGAGGCAACATGTAAATCGACATACAATGACAAGAATGACTTGTATGGATGGACCATTGACTCGATTGGATTCTTGGCATTCAAATACATCAAGGGAAATCATTGACCCAAGGTTCCATTGCTAAAAACATGTTCCATTCATTGATGTGGAGAACTGGGATTTTTCTCAATAAGAGGAAATATAAATTTTGGATTCATTGGTCCAATTTGGGAAATATTACCTCGATAGTGTGTCAATAGCATGGTCACATGGGACCTACCCAAAGAAATTTTTGACAAATTACGACACTAAAAGAAGCTACTCCAAGTAAATTATACTCACATAGTCCTTGCCGAAATAAATGATATATTGGAGCCCCATAATTATTGTATTCTTATACGAACTTTAATCGTCTTTTTTAGCACAAAGTTGTAAAATAATTATGAAAATAGAATTAGAAGGCTAATAACCATGGATCTATAATGTTGGAGTGAAGTAGTTGAAAACTCAAGTTGAATTAGGATTTTCTTTGAAAGAGGACTTTATTATCTTGCAAAAGGTATCTCTTTTAACATTGTAAGCTATTTTCAGATTTGAAAAAGGACATGGTTAGATTGTGCATCATACTCTAGTGAAACAGTCTATGATTGCAAGTTATCATGATTATTCAGTATTTCATTCATTTTTGTGTGCTTGAGTAGAGTAAATAACATAGCTTGAAAATCAGAAGTAAGAGAAATAATGTTCATATACGTTGCACTAACTATAAGAAAAGAACATAATTTTCATTTATGCAATTTCATCAACAATCCATATAAATATACAGACAAAAAATTTATGAATTATGAAGTATGTCATGGTGGTGTCTAAAGACACCGAGTTCCTATTTTATCCTTCATATGTAATCTCTAAATTCTTTGCAGAACTTTGGTTTTTATAAGGATGTTATAGTTAGTATGATCATACACTACATTGAAAATAACAATTTTCATAAATAACACAATTCATATTGCATTAGAAAGAAACCAATGAACATAACTCTTAAATAACATACCTTGTCTATCAACATATATTTAAATTATCATACAACCAAACCCTTTAAATTATCTCAGATAATAATGGTCTTGATTAGTTTCTTGTGATCACCGTTTGGTAGGAAGTATCATACCCTCAAGGAGTTTCTTCTAGGAATCGTTTGTAATTAGATGTGTGTATGAATGATTAGGTTCGTTAAGTGATAAACACTTGCACTTGATTTGTAATAGATATAAACATATATATCTTTATTTCTTGCATTGTTTCTTGTGTGAAGTATTCCCCTTTGATAACCATCGCCCCAAATGGGAAGTGGTCATTTTCATCATGAATTATAGAAATATTAAGGACTTTATTTCCATATAGACAATGTGATAACCAATAATCCCCACCCCATTCATTACCTTTCAAGGGTACAACTGCATATATGTTCTGTGTAAAATATAATGCACAATGCTTAAGAATATATACCATTAATGTCCTTAACACATTCAAAAGGAGAATATGTACATGTGATCTTAACATTTCATATTTAAGATAAAGTTGTATAAAAAAAAATTGTACAATATCTTAGACATTATCAAAATTTGGAGGAATAAATGATTGGTCTACCTCCGATGGGGTCAATTAAAAAATTGCACATTAATAAAGTGAAAGTGATACACAATCACATGCATCAGCCCAATCTAATGATTCACAACCATTCCAATCACCAATGTTGCATGGGGGTAGAAGCGAGAAAATTTACTCGTCCATATTTTAGACACAAGGTCATTGAAGCTTCAAATTGAGTGAAGACCATGAGTCCAAAAAACACTCTTGCATTTTTCATTCTCCCCGTAACAAAGACCATGAGTCCCAAAAACACTCTTGCATTCCCACACAACTGAAGGATCAACCTCAAAGGCATCCTAGAAAATATCCACATGTCTTGTTTCCTTATTGATTCCACTCGGACTGATGATCCTTCTTTCATTACTAACGCTCACCACAATACTATAGACTTATCATCTCAAATAACAAAATTTGCAGATGACTTCAATTCCTCCCTACATATGGATTTTTTGACACATGCTCTAGCTCCATCCTTCTCTCCTTTAACATGGATAGTCTTAAAATAGTTTCACGTATGCGACACTTTGCATTTTTTGTTCAATGAACACAACCATTGAAATATGAGGTCATTTTTTAACTAACTAGCACATTCAACAGTCCAAATCTAAAACTTATATATTTATATCCTTCAACTAATCATATAACATGTAATGGAATTCATAACACCTATAATCACTTATGAATTATTTATATTCCTTCAATAGACCATGCCTATATGCGATATGGACCATAAAGAAAACTTGCTTAGAATGATAATATTGATTTTTAATTTATTTTGAGGGTTGTTACATGCATAAACCTGATAAGTACATATTAAAATGCGTAAATATCATAAGTAAATAGTGCATATTAAAATGCATAAATATCATAAGTAAATAGATGAAGATTAAATTATTTCATAAGGCCCAAAAATCCTTATACAAATGCATCATAGACAAAATCAACAATAACAATATATTTGGATAATTTATGAGATTCATAAATATCCATGCAAACTATGTTTTTATGCACTTTCTCAAAATACGATACAAGCATAATAAATTAACTCTCACAAATGACACACGCATAATAAATTATGCCAAAAATTTCCAGAAAAAAAGGAAATTCAATAAATGAACTCATTCAAAATTATCCCAAACATCCCTTAAAATAAATTGAGTAAGTGAACTCTCACGAGTGAACCTCCACACAAACCTAATAAATTATTATGAACAAAATTAAATGAAATCCAATAAGTGGATTGTTATACAAGGACATAAAAAGTATACTAAACATTTCTCAAATAAAAACTATTCTTTTTATTAAATCTAATGTTCATGAAGACAAGGAATTTACCCCTAAAACTTACTCTGCAGTAACTACCAAAGGTTGGGTTTCCAAAATATAAAAAAGGAAAAAAATATTTATTTTATATATTTTTCTAAATTCATATGAGATAAAAGACATATAATTTTAACAATTCCACCCATTGAATTTAACATGTAAACCCTACCATTCTAAAACTTGTAACTTTAAACAAAACCTTTCATTGATCTTAGACATGAACACTCAACTTCAAAATCTTTTAACTTAACAATTACGGCCCATGGTTTTCCAAAGCCACAATACCTCTAAATGAAATATACCTAAAAATGTGTCTTGGAACTAAGTATTGTTTATAATTAATTCATAAAAAAAATTAGAACATTGTATTTTATTTTATTTTGGACACAAACATTAATTTTGTTTTAAATAACCCAAACCAACCTGTGGTTTTTATTAAACCAAAACAACATGTGATTTTAAATAACTAAATCATCTCATTGTTTTCAATTTACCCATTAAGAATAATGTGCCGAACATATATCTTTGACACAAACATCTAAACTTTATTAACATAAATAATTCCAAATAAATAACTTCATACGATTTCAAGCCCAAGAATTAATATTATCCACATGGAATGAATTTAACTTCGACTTGAATAAATAATTCACATTCATAAACTTTTAGATAATTACCACATAATTAAACTTGCATATATTTTATACCCATGAATTAATCAAAATAAAGCATGAATTTATAACTTGCATCCAAACTTAGAAAATTTAACAAGAAAATCGTTCAAAACTTTTATTAGTTATTAATTTTTTACCATTTCATAATTTAAACACAATTTCGAGGAAAATAAACTTCTCTGCAAAATAATTGAAATGGTTTGTTCTGAGTACAACTCTCGAATTTCCTCACTTGGCAATAGGATTTACTCATTTATTACCAAATCCATGCCAATTGTGTAATTCCTTCCTTTAGCTTCATTCTAGATAGCACCACAGTGAAAACCATCAGTGCCGCATGTGCTTAGAATTCCACCAATAATTTATTACAACATTGTCATATCACTAGTACAACCAAAGGAAAAAACCAATAGTAAATAAGCCAAAAAAGTAACAAAATAGGCTTAGGATTACAGGTTCACTCAACCAACCCAGCTTTCTCAAACTGGTCAAGTTGGACACTTCACTCTAGAACTAGAATTGTTTCTTTTCCCTCTAGCGATTCCAATCGACCTCAAATTTTATGTTCAGTTACAATTCTACTCAATGCAACAACATTACCATGTTGCTCATTTTAGTTTCTTCTTTCCTTGTTCAAAATTCATATCCTTCCTTCCTCTTTCACGTTCTTTCTATCACTATGTCTCTGCTATTTTTCCTCGGCCTCCTTCACTATTCTCTTGGTCCTCCTTTCCCCCAATATTTCGCTAACCTTCCATATCCTTGTCACCTTTTTTCAACACCTGTCCACTTTTTCCATTAACTTCTAAACACCCCTTTTAACTTCAAAAACAACTTTCAAGGAATTAAATAGGGAAAGTATGTGTTTACCAAATTTATAAGGTAAGAAGATTTAAATAGGGTCATACTGATATTTTAGGCTATATGATACCATCCCCTCACTAACCTAGATGATTGCATGAGTCCCTGTTCATTCAACGTGTTGGCTTTGCCACTGCCAGCTTAGATTTAATATTAACAAAACAATTACAACATGAGTTTTATCTTACAGGAACTCATAGTATTTTACAAAATTACATTAACAAAAAAATGGGGTTTCAAATGATGGGTGTTACATGGAGGGTGTAGTTCTCGAAAAAATCAACCATTGAGATTATACTACGAAGGGGAATGTATTTATGCAAATCCTAAACTACTACACAATTGTTTATCCAACCATCGAGCTAGGTTGACATGTTGAACATATTGCTGTGTCTTTTCTAAAAATTCCTAATGAAATGGGTTACCTGTACCTAGTGGAAAAAATGATCTCGACATTAGTTATGCTTATAGGTGAAGTTTGAATTAAAAAAGAAATTAAAAATTAGAGACAATTAATTGTCTCGGATGTCACCAATCTATCATTCTTGTTTATTTTCCAAGGCCTACATCATAAGTGATGTACTTTAATATTTTCATTTCTACCATCATTTTCCCAAAATTTTGATCTCCGCTCTCCTGAATGAATTGGATCAATATATCCATTCCACCACACCTATAGCATGTCCCATCTAAAAACATTTTTTTCATAATATGTTTTCCCCTCTTCCTTATTACACATGATGTTATACATTAAGTCTCTTGATGAATTCAATGGTATTAACATTGAGAAATCGTGCACATTGTTAGCATGCAACATATGAAAAATATATACAAATTTGTCATAATAATAGCCATATTCTACATGATCTACAACAACAACTTTTATGAAGTTTGTTTACTCGAATATACCAAGGCTTGCATTTCTTGAAATATATTTGGCCCAAGTTCAATTCCTTGTGTTCATTCTTGAATCTCTCTTATAATTTTGTTTATGTTGTTTCAAGACAAATTTTAACGTGTGGTTCAATTTCCCTAACACCTCTTCTCATTTTTAGTACATCCTTCTTGTTTGAATAAGGCATGGCTTTATCACGCTAAAATGTTTTCACTAGTTCTTGAATTGGATCAATTATTTTCATGTCACAATGTGAAAACATAAAAATGAAGGCCCAAAAATATATCTAGATGATTCTATGAAGATGTTCTCTTCTAATACAATACTTACATAGTGTCTAAACATTCAACTTAACAAGTTTGGATGTAGGCTTCAAAAAATGAAAATTTCTTGGTTTATTGTTTATAGCTACTTGCGACAATACACGATGCACTGCAATACAATATTTAGAATCGGTTTTCTTACCAATTGTGCTAAAAGCATCTACTAAGATTTTAGCAATATGACTACTTGCGATAGAATTATTGATTACATTGATTCCAATTTTTTTCTAACAACAATACAAGACCTAGATTTTAATAAAGATAAAAATAGGCTGCATTTCTCATCCTCATATTTTGAATAAAAGTAATTATTAATTATTTGTCGAGTCTAATAAGAAATAGTATGCTTAGATAACTCATCTTTAAGGGATCTAATGGCACTTTAAATCACCTGGATATGTTTTGGATTTATTTGATGCACTGGGATGAGTTGAGGTAATGGAGTTTCATATCTAACATGGAACACTTCATTAGTAGGCCATGGTGATTCAACAGATGATTTTGTTTGTTCATTCGCTTGTTGGTTGCTAGATGGAGGAGGCTCGACATCCTCATGCATGGTATAAAAAATATTTACTTGTTTAACAATAGGTCAAACCTCATAAAATTCTTCATTGGAATTATGTTCATGATCCGAATATAAATTTTCATGAGCTACATAATCACTACAGGAAAAAACTGCCAATGTTTCCTTATCCACATGATTTTCAAACGGTGGTATATTTTTTTGTAACTTTCTTGATGTTGGAATTTCAACATCTCTGATGAGCACCTATTCTTTACTTCTTAACTAGGTCCATGAGGGACTTCTTCATCCATTATTGCTGAAAATGAGGGCTTCTCTATTGAATTTTTACGTTTATACTAACATAAATTGGTAAAAGACCCATGTCATTTGTTGTTCTTAAAATTAAAGCATGCCTTCGATCCACTATGTTTTCTTTTTATTTTTCTATAATTTCTCAGATAATTCTAAGAGTTTTTTTTCTTGTTGATATTCTTATTCTATTACATATTACATATGTTTCCCATTGTCACAATAATGGATGTTGCTATCTTATATTCGGTTCTCTATCAATCATAAACTAATAATATTGAACATTTTTTAGTAGAGTTTGACAAAAATGTGGTTGTGGTGGGACCAAGAGGGTTTTTAAAAAAGAATATCGTACGCGCGATTTGTAATGCATAGGTTAAAAATAATGCACGTGATATGTAAATCATGAGTTACAGATTGTGTGTGCATTATGTAACTCACGAGTTACAAATCATGCATGTTGTAACAATGAGTCAAAAATTAAATGTCATTTTTGTAACTCACCGCACACATGATTTTTGCATACAAGAACATGTGCATGATACTTTTTCTTGACCTATATGTCAAGTACATGGACAGGTTTGGAGTTCTTGTAAACATGAGAGCGTTCTTGTTTTCTATAATTTGAGAAGGTTTTGTAAAAATGAGCGAATTATTTTTTTCTATAATGCTTTGTCCACTTCTCTCTCTAGCGACACAATTTCTCTCAAGTCCAACACATAAAACATTGTACTTTTATAACTTTGGATGGTAAGAATTTCTACAAATAAAAACTCATAAAACATAGTACTTGTATAGCTTTGGATTCTAAGAATTTCTAGAAATCAAAACTTTTAGATATTCAAAATACAACAACATAAACGTTGACTAATCAAAATAGGTAAAAGCATGGTAACATGTCTCACTTTGAGGCAAGATAAATTCATTATGTTATTATATATATATTCAAAAAATTATTAAGAAAAATAAATAAATATATTTAATAAATTTTAAAAATATTTTTAACAATCATTGCATATTATTTTCATATTCATATAAAAAAAAATCTTGATTTTGAAGTTTAAAAAGATAGTTTTTTGGGTTGCATTTTTATGTACACATAAAATTATTATTTATATTAATAATTATTAAAATATAACATAAAATAAAATTTAAAAAAATGTACAACAATCTTAAAAGTGTCTCTAGAAAACTTGTTAAAAAAAATGGAATAATAATAAATGACCTTTAAGGGGGTCGCCGTTTTGTTAGTACTTATGAGATCATGAAATAATAATAAATGACCTTTAAAGAAAATGAAATAAATAATATAAATTAATTATTTTTAATGTGAAAAATTACCATATGAAATATCATTCACAACAAAAACTTTTGTTTCATTACACCGTTATTTGTTTTTTAATGGATTTGTAGATATTTAATTCATTACCTTTTATAAAAGTTCACCACCACAAAAGGGGGAAAAGTGAGACACATTACCATGCGTTTACCCAAATTCCAATATTTATGTCTTATATGACCTTGTGTATGTTGTATGATGCAAATCGTTTTTCTTTAAACTTCTATTTTTTTATTTTATATTTTCATTATCAAATATGATTTCCAATTGGGTCATTCCTATATACAACATCTACAATGATAGAATTGACAAGTCGGATTTTATGTTCCAATCAATAGTTCTATAAAATATTTTTCACACAAACTCCCCCATTACAAATCTGAGACAATATTCTCTACTTTTTATGATAAAAACCTTTCATGGTTATTATAAATTTGTATGACAAACTTATATTATGGTTATTCCCTTGGTAATCAAAGGAAGAAAATTTTTCTACAATCCTCAATGACAATGGAGTATGAACAATATTTTAAATTCGAGTATTTCATAAACCAACTCTCATTAGCATGCTGATCCTTGGGCGATACCTTATGCCCTCAATGGGTTCACCAAAACAACAATCAAATTGTGACAATCATATATATATATATATATATATATAATTGAATGTTGCAAGTGTGAGAACACCACAATGAGAGGAATCTCTTATGTTATCTAAAAACAATAAGAGGAAATGCAAGGAAATCAATGGACATGTTGTTGCTAGAGAAGATAGCACAAAGAATAGAGAATTGTTGATAGACACGCGTGAAGCATAAAAGGCAAAGAAGGAGAACATTATATAGCATGGAAGTATAAAGTTGTTTTTTATTTCAGCATTTTCATAGCTTACCCCACTTCCATATTGGGTTTGGAATATATGCACATTATTACTTTAACATAATGCAAGTTATGCGGGTGTGAGAAGCTTGTGTCTAGTGTCATTTGTTCATTGTCAGATTCAAATGGTGTTAGACATAGTTTTTATATAAGGAGGTCTTGGTCGTTACTCAAATTATAATAAGAGATAAGAGAAGATTATATATTAATTAATATCATTGCAAGAAACATTGTCATCTTGGTTTAGGGGTTTGTAGTACATTTATGAAAAATAAAGTATTTTGGGAATTAAAAGAAACATCAATGGTATAAGAATATTAATTACTTAGGCATTACAATACAATGTTTTGGGTATTAAAAGGGACACGATTATAAAGGGGCATATATGGCTAAAATTCATGGTTAACCTTCAAAGTTTGGTGTTTTTGTTTGTAATGGTTATGTGGATTTACCTATTGATTATAAAGGGGTCATTGTAATAGGGAGAATATGTGTCAATTTTAGGAGAAATTAGTCAGTATCAAAACTCCTAGATACAAAGGAGAGAATGGAGTACATGTTTGGTGTCACCCAACACTCCAAGTTACAAGTTTTTACTCAAGAGTTCAGCTTGAAACATAACATTAGCACAAAAAAAAATAGTTTTCCAAATCAATGTTATAGGTATCTTGTAAAGTGTGATGGAAATTGAACAAGAGGAACAATCAAATTATGCAAGTGAAAAGTGTCAATGTTTGAGAAAAAATTGAAGATACTTGAAATTTAAAACTTTTATTAATAAACAATCACAACATATGTCAATATCATAAGCAATTCAATCACATAAGACATAAGATGTACCCTGGGAAAACACTCCAAATCCGAAGGATGAAAAACCCATCAATCCTTAGAGTATGATAGATAATTGCAGAGAATGGTTTTTCAATACATGACCATATTTCATGATAAAAGATTTCAAATAAGAAATAAAGAAGAGAGGTAAGTAGAAACACTATCTAAGCCTTTCCAAGTGCATAACACTTTAAAACAAGCTTACAATCATACACAAGCAAAGGTAGCAAATGGTTGCATGAATTTGGTGCACTATGAACACTATGGGTAACAAAATTACTTTACCACAAAAACATTAGCACCTTCCTTGACTAGGTGTCAAAATGACACCCCAAATTTAATTGCATGCATAAGATATGTGCCTTGCTTCTTTCATTGGGAGTTAACTTCCATTAACTGAATGTGAACTGACTGAACTGAATGTGAACTCACTGAACTAAATGTGAACTTGATTGAACTGAACTCAATCATCAACTAAATGTTTGAACACTAGTTAGGATTTTAAGTGAATGTCTTTAGTGTTCCACAATCCATGTAATCGATGAAAAAACACAAGTTTCATAAATTAAGGAGAGATTCCTTAATTAACTGAAACTTATTTTCCACAACTGATGCTTAACCGATGTCTCAATAATTCGAGTTCACTCAAGGTTTGTCATAGGAAATTCAAATCCTTACTCTTTCTCTATGATTATCTCATTTATCATTAATTAAATACTGTATGGTACAAATGTATATTAATTAATTCAACATACTTATGATCACACATATTACCCCGAGCCATATAGTCACATGATAAAGTATATCACTCTAGGGGTAGCTAATCCCTGAAGGAGGCTTATAAAATTTAGAGACCATGACTAATAATACATCTCATAGTATAGCCAATTTACACAGTAGAGTATACCACCTCACAACATGAGGATATTTGTCGGACTTGATATTACTCACAAGTCTATTGTCTTGATATTTCTCACAAGAATCACTTGATGTTACACACAAGTTTACTGAATTGATATTACTCACAATATTTACAACATCACCACCTCAATCATATTAGGATATTTGTAGGACTTGATATACTCACAAGTCTCTTGTCTTTATATTAATCACAAGACTCGAGAATGACTCCTGATTATGTAATGGCAACGAAAATAACATAGGTTCTTATAATAATAAAATGATCATTAAGTTAGGATATAGAACCTGTAAGGAATTTCATAAGATAATATCCATCCTAGTTTATAAATGGGCTTTATAGTTTAGGGTATATAATTGGTACAAAGGATTTATGCTAACCTTCGAAAAATTATAAAGCATTTGAAATCGTTGTTGTAACTAAGTTGAAATGATATAAATTTAGCATATGTTTCTTTGAAAAGTATGGGATGCATGGTCAGTTGTAACAGACACCTCAAAGGATTGGTCCAAGTTGAAAACCCTAGTTATACGTAGGTTTTTATCCCTACGTGTTTGTGTGCTATTCAAGCATGTTTGTTGTATTAAATTAAAGTCAGGTGCAGTGAATTCCTCTCATGAATATAGAGGATGTTATATCAAGTTGTGTAATAAACCAATATGATTGGTATGAGGGTGGTAACATGTACTCGTATGCTATCTTGATTTTGAACTAGAGAACATCACTCTTCGATTACAGGGGGAAGAGAATATTAATATAAAACTTATTGAAACCAAGTTATGAGTTAGATGAGGTTTTGAAACCCATGTATCCCCATAGGACGATTTATTTGTAATTTGGACATCAATGATTAATTTTTGCAAGTATAAAAATAAGGAGTATAACGTGTGATAATGAATCCCATTCTAACACCTTGGTTTTGACCCCATTTGCATTAAAATGCATATGATGTATATAATGTAATTAATCATGGTATGGAGCTAAAGGCAAAAAACCCACCATCGATTTGCTTTTTTTATGTTTCGACGATTAAAATCGTTGCCAATGGTATATCATGCTATCCGACACACACTAATNATACCCACAACCAGCTATGTCAATGCAACCATAATGAAAAGGGCATGATTTTCCTAAGGATAGGGAGGGAAATTATTTAACCCTTGGGGCTAATGGGGAAAATACAAGTGTTAGTTGTTAAACCCATTTAATTGTCACCCACCCTTTTGATTTACTCACCTTTCCTTGTCTCAATCAGTCAACTACCAAATTAAAAGCCTCTGATGTCAGTTGGGCAATTATTGCTTGGTAGTGGTGTGTGGTAGGACTGTCAGTCCTTACCCACACGCACGCTCCACCAGGAGATTCATTCACCCTCACGTGGTCAGGAGGAGACCATGACCCATTATCCATTTTTCCTTCATGCAGAGAATGGGGAAGGAGCTACCTTACCTTCACGAATTGGCTGTGTGGTTTCTCATCCTCACGATTTTGGGTCTGGGACGTTTTCTTGATTACCAAACACCCATGTTGGGTTTTTTCTAAAAAATGTATGGAAGTTTCATGTGTGTGAATCTCATTGTTGGATTTTGCTGTGCATAGTTACCTTACCAATTTTGTGGTTCTGTGTATTCTAACCCATCTCCACGTTGAGATTCTGTTGAGTCTGATTTCCTTCCCAATCAGGCTATGTCTTTCCCGTTGTTTTCAGTGGTGAGATCATAGCTATTGTTTTCTCCATAAGTGTGGGTTGTTGCTGAGTTTTTTTGGCCACGTTAGGGCCAAGAAAAAATCTGAGATCATTTTTCTCAGTCGAAACTGTGTATCACCATTTTGGCTACCATAATGTTTCCTTTTTATTCCCCAGAGCTGTGACTTGCTTGATTTTGCTGTGTATCCAGTGGTTGGTATCTGGACTATTTTGGAGTGGTAATGAAGGCTTGGTATGCTTGATAAATCTTGTGTGTTTGAGAGCCTCATTGATAGATCTAGAGGGCTGTCTTTCTTCTCCACACCCCCTGAATAGCACTGGAAGGGAAGTCAGGTCCTGAGGGACTGTGCAGAAGAAAAGGGACTAATTCCTTTTGTTGGGTGTGTTTGGGTGTCTAAGAATTCAGGCTAGTTCTAGTGTAGGTGTCATTAGCTCTTCAGTGAGCCCACCAGCTTAGTAGTCAGCTTTTCCCAGTTCCTTGATGGCATGATAAACCCAACTGTGTTGGCTTGGCTGAGTTGTGTATATTTGGCTATGTGTGAGCTTATTTAGTTCCTTATACCTTGGGGAATCATGCCCATCTCAAGGGTGGCAATGTTACTGAGAGATTAAGGAGCACACTGGCCTATAGTTGGGTTGAACATTGCAACGACGTAGCTGGTTGTGGGACTAGTTGTTCATAAGATAAGTATTTTCTTGTATTCAATCTCTGCAATTATATTTGATGTTTAATGAATTATGATGTACATGTTAAATGTTTGAATGTATGTTTCTGCTTCTGTTGTTTGCTGAAAAATTGTGCATCTCTGCATGTTTTACTTCAATGCATTTCAATTTTTATGTGTATGTTCATAGGGCTAGTTCCCTAGATAGATAATTTTATGGTAGCGTCCTCTTCACCAGTCGAAGGGTTGAGGGCGTTACACCCATGATGAAGAAATCCCAAATAAAGTTGCATTTTTCATTATATAGCAACTATAAGAATAAGAAAATATAACCCATAAGCAACAAAGGGTGAAGAGAAGAAATGTGAGAGAATACTTGGTGGAAAATTGGGAGGATATTTTTGATCCATGTAGATGTACAAGAGAAGCAAAGAGAATTTTTTTGGTAGAACCAATCCATCCAAATATAATAACAATAGTCAAATGGACCACAAGTTAGAAGGAATCCAAAAGAAAAACTTTGTAAGAGTTGAGGATGTCACAATAAAAAAGAGAAAACAAGTACAAAAATATAACAATTAAGATCATGAAATAAGGTTGATGGCCAATAAATATGTGCCACCCTAATGAAGAAAAAAGATGAAGATAAAACAAGCTCAAGGATGAAAAAGACTAAAGACGCAAACAATAAGTAAGTGACTAGGAAATATGACCTATAAGAATAGGTAGTAGGAACATGCAATATTTAGTATATGATAAGGTTGAGATATATTGATTTATAAGAAGATAAGATTGTTGTAGATGATAAGCCATTATCTTGAAAAATAAATATTAATTTGATGAAGTATATGGAGAGCCCTTCGTCTATTATCTAAGTTAATGATGAGGTCCATTTATAAATGTATAAATAATAATGCTTGATGATTAATATAGTTCATTTATAAATATACAACTTGAATGTGCTTATTGATTTATGTTCAAATTTAGAGGAGGGTAGGGTGTGTACACCTACGTAGACTTCAAACAAGGTATATCATACACAAATTGGTGTCTCGCTTGGATGTGACTTTAAAAATAGATTATCATTATCATTATTATTATTATTATTATTATCATTATTATTATATTAGCCAATAATGACTATCCTACTAATAATTGAAGTATTATAAATTTTAGCATGTTTAAAAAAACTGCAAATAAAAAAAACTTAAACTTCAGCATCGTATATTTTAAAAAACAACAAATAAAAAAACTTAAACTGCAATACCTTTCACTTTTCTATGTTTTTAGCATTTTTTTTTTGTCAAAAAGCTAAAATCAATGCTTGTTGATTGTATATAAGAAGATTTGATTCCTATGATCAAATTATTTGCAAGTGTATTCACATGTATATTCTTTAAGCTACTGCTTCATGTAAATTATTATTGAGATCAAGGCTTTAAGGTTTGTATGTAGGATTTAGCATGTGTGTCAAAATCACAAGATTTATTGATGGCATTGTGGGAGGACGAGATTGACTTTGGCGATGACGATCTATGTTCAAAGCTCAAGATATTTTTGTTAGACAAAGAATATATGAAAATATTGGAAGAGGAAAGGAAGGTGAGGAAGAAGAAAGCATTGATTGAAAAATTTGATTTTATGGTTGAAGTCATTAGTGGACATGGTGCATCTCGTGAACCTTCAACAAATGAAGTCGTGGCAGGGGAATCCAAACTGTGGAAGGACCATGTGTTAGGTGGTGAGCTATTCTACATAGGAGTGACTTCTCAATGTACTTCCCACTTAGGAATGCAAAAGGTGGCAGTTATGAATGGTGGAAAAGTAGATGTTGGGAGGAAAATCATGCATTCAAAGGGTAAAATGATGAACAAGGTTATTTGTATCAAGGTAAGGTATGTCACATACCCCAAATTGCAAAAACATTTTATTTTTAAGAAGACATTATATTTCATTTTTATTGTAAAGTTTGTGATTATTGGCCAAGTGGGGTCAAGGATGATTGTAATTAATTATGTTGAATATTTTATTAGTTAATAAATAAAAGATAAGACAAACAGATTAAGAAGGCTGTTGAATGAGTGTCTACTGGTCACACACTGGTCACTAGGTGGAATATACTTGGGTGAGAGCAAATTGACACATGGAAGCATCCTCAACCACTTCTAGCTATTGCGGGAGGAAACTTCCCTATTTTTGTGGTCATGTTCCCGAAGAAAGTAGAACAAGAGCAGGTGGCTTGTAAAATGAAAAAAAATTGACTAACATACCTAGGCATGCTTATAATTACCCATCGAATTCAACAGGTGGTTGTTCAATCTTTACTTGAGAAATTTCCGAAGTGAAAAGTGTGCACAAGATATTCAATGCATGAGAAAGGCAAAAGTGGTTTGAGTGTGAAAGCTGTGTTACAGAACTAGTGCAGCTAATTTGTTGAGTTCTTTACTACAGAAGGAAGAAGTATTACCGTTGAAAACTTCTGTGGAGTTGCAAGAGTTTTATATCCCATCCTCTCACCTAGTGCTTTCAACCAGGTGGATTGGTGGATAGGCTCAGGGGTTTTAAGAAAACAAATAAGATATCTTTAGGAATTGGTTGGGTGGAACAAGCTTCTTAGCGTGTTTGTATCCTTTACAATTATCCAGGTTCTAAGTTGTTCTGGTTATTATCTTTAAATTTATTTTTCTGAAGAAAGTTATGAATATTCAAAAGCTTTGTCAAAAGTATTTATTGTTTTCTTTTGTTAGGAATATATTTATGTCTTAACATTTTACCAGTAGATGAATATTACTGTTTATCTAGAATATTTCATAGTAACACTTGGTACACAATTTAGAAATAACATTATATGTTCTTATCTAGTTTTTATTATAATATTCTGGATGTTGAATAAGTCAGTATTACTCTAATTCTCCTTTATACACTTGTAGCAATTTATATAAGATATAGATATAGTTAAAAGTACGTAAATAGTTAAAAGTTATAGAAACAAATATACGTTACAGAAAACAATTATAAGTTACATAAATACTTAAAAGTTACAAAAATAAATGTACATTATAGAAACATATATACGTTACAGAAAGTAGTTATAAGTTACAGAAATAGAAATAAGTTACAAAAATATATGTATAGACTGCAGAAATATATTTAGGTGGCAGAATAATTAAAAAGATAAAATAAATGTTAATACTGTTTAACTAAATGAACAGTTTATAGTAAATCTTGTCCTTTTTATTTTAACATTTGAAAAACACACAATTTTCTTTATGTTATTCATTTATAACATATTTACAAATTCTGAACCAAAAATTATCTATGTTTTAGAGGAACGGTCATTAGAGGTTAAGGTTCAAAAACTATGAGGTAAATTATTGTTAATGATTTACTCTTTATCAATTTTTTTTTACAGTAAAAAAGATTTTCACCTCTACCAAACTCACACACTCAAGAGGTCATTTTCATTTACTAAAGACTAGGGAAAAATACATGTAATTAATGATTTCATATAAAGATTTACAACTGTAAAGCTTTATGAATTCCAAAGGAAATATTAAATATGGTTTTCCACACTTTAGTTTTTAAATAATTTACAACCATATTAATTAACACAGTTTCCTCAATTAGAGGTCAAGACTTAGAAACCCATCAGGGTAAATCTTTTACAAGAAGTTTGTAACTAATACATTTAGGATTTGCTTTTAAATCACCAAATTACAAACTAACTCTGTGTAAATGTCAAAGTAAACAAAAACAAATCCTACTTTAAAAACATCATACTTATGAGGCCGACGTTATAAGTCGAGCATTATAAAGAATTATGCTTTTAAATATCTTCAATGAAATATCCTTATGTTTTTATAGAAAACAAATGACTTAAACCCTGACCATTTTTCTCCACTTCAATAAAAGAAAGTCTCACTAGATGAATAATTTATCAATGCAGCTTGATTTCAAAACTTAGATAATACAAAAAATGATGGAAGATTTTAATATTAAAAACATATTTTGCCATAAGCAAAAAAATTAATGAGATTTATACCCTCAAAACTATATTACGATAGAAAAATACCAACATTCCTTTTACCTATTTTACGATAGAAAACTACCAACATTCTTTTTACCTAGACTTCACCTTTTATTTTCTTTTTATTTTATGATAGGAAAAGAGAAGAAGCGGTCAAACGTTGTATATATATCTCCATTACAGCATGAAAACAATAACCACCACGGGGTATCTCTTTCTAAAAACAAGGAGCTATACCATTGAAAAAGGCCATGCGTCTTTTTCTAGCTCATCTTCTCGTTTTTTTTACTGCATACCTTCAAGGAAAAACGTAAGGTTCTAGGGTGCTTGGTTCTTACCCAAAATCTCAGCCCTGTTTGAGCTCGAACCAAACTTACTCTGTGGCTAGGCCGAAGATTTGGTTCCCTAGAAATCCACTTTCTAGAGTATAATGATTACAATCTAGAATTTAAAAGAACTCTAAATAATAAATTTAATGCTTACCTCGAACCCCCAAAAAACAAGCTCAACTCTATTCAAACTTACCACAACGTAGAAAAATAAAACTCTGCGTTTGAACTGATTTTTCATGTCGTGAAGAGAACTGGGGGTTGTGTGAGTTTTTCTCTTTCAAAGGTTGCAGCAAAATTCCAAGAGCCCTTAGCCTTCGAGCAACCAAAAAAGCTATCGATTGACCTAGAACATCTGCGCTTAGGGTTAAATTTTTTTTCAGCTAGACATCACTAATACTTCATGTGATTGTATTTAGAGTTTTCACCTACTAGCCTTGTCATTTATTTGGGTTACTAAAACCACTTCTATATAGTTGAAAACAGTGTTGAAAATGTCTATACAAACCTTATTATAAGTTTTTACCACAAGAGTGGATGCCTTTCTCTTAACACTCAATGTTAACCTTTGCATGGTAGCTCTCTTTAGTCGTTTAGTTACTTGGGAGAAAGATAACCTTTTGTTGTTGTAGTAGGTACCTACATATCATCAGTTTAGAGTGCATTATCTTGACTTAAGCTAAGTAAGACCCTAAGACTCTGTAAACCCTAGCATCAAGAATGCAGTGTGACTACAACTTTAATACTTATTAACTTCAAAATAATTTGTATCTTTATTCCTTGGAATGTCTGATTCCTTAGAATTTTAGACTTGACAATTAAAACCTTACAATTAAGCAAGTTAACATAAAACTTATAAATTGTAACCTAGAGCAGAGTTAAAACATTTCAGTACAACGACCTTAATCATGTTGTGGATGGTAAGTTTAGTTATAATGGAACTGAACCATATTGTTAACTAGACTAAAGTTAATCTTTAAAACTAGCATTTTGGATACGAGTTAGCATTTATTATCGCATATAAAATTTTAAATTTTTGTGAATTTTTGGGGATGTTACATATGGTATCACAGCACATGTTCAGACAGTAGGCATGAAGTGGCTCAACTTATGTAAAACAAACAATAACTAGAAATGATGCGTACTAATTTATAATTTTAAATGTTGTTGGATAGAAAATTTTCTGAACTAGAATTGTAGGTGTGGAAGGACTCGAAGAATATGCAGAGGAAGGGTCGCCCTTAAATGAACAAAGTAATTCTAGAAAAGAACCTGTTAAGAAAGAAATAACTAATAATTCATCGAAATTGATAGAAACTGTTAAGGAATGAAAAACTGAAATGGAAACGGTTAAAAAAGAGAATAAAAGAATTCTGAGAGCTCAAGAGGAGTTGAACCAAATACTGTTGGAAAAATTTCAGAATGAAGGGAAGGATAAACAGATAGGATCTGATAATACGTCCTACCAACATAAAAGTAAAAAGTACAAACATTCTAAATTTAAAAGTAGTTCATCCTATGAAGTTTACGGTGATTTACACAAGAAGAATCATCAGTATTCTAGTGACAACACTGAGGAAAATTATCATTCTAGAAAAAAGAAATTTAATTCCTATGAGGAGATCTATGGAGACTTTAAAAATATTAAGCCCCCAACTTTCAACAGCGAAACAGAGAAATGAGAGGAAGCTGAAGCATGGATGTCCGAAATGAAAAAGTATTTTCAAATTTATAATTACTCCAATCAGTTAAAAGCTAGAATGACAATATATAACTTAATTGGAAAATGAGACATCTGGTGGCAGGACATAAAATGAGTAAAAGACATAAAGAAAAAGAATATAAACTTGAGTACCTTTAAAAAATACTTTAAAAAAAGTTTCTGTCATAGCAAGCTAAAGAATTATGTGATCTAAAGTTGGAAACTATGAATATGAAGGAGTTAAACAGTAAATTTTTAAGTTTAATATGTTACGTTCCTTACATTGTTGATGAGAAACCCAAGGTGCAACAGTTTCTGATTTGTTTACCTTTTCACATTAAATACATAATTGAATACAATAACCTTAAAACCCTTAAAGAGGCTATGGGAAAAACAAATTTTTGCTATGAGCAGAACCAAAAAAGGGAAAACCAAGAGGTCTAATAGTTTTGAACATAAAAAGAAGGTTTCACAGCTAATAGAAATTTTGGGAATAATAATGCATGTAATTTTTCAAATAAAAATTTTCAAGGAAATAAAAGTAACTCACAACCAAAACTTAATGGCCTTAGAAATAAAGAAAACGCTAATAATCATAGCAACTACGTTAAAATTAACGAACGTAAAGAAGCAATAAAATGTTGGGATTGTAATGGACCTCACTATGCATCATTCTGTCCTAACAGAAAGAAGACCATCAGCAACATTCATACAATGCAGAAATAAATGACGGTTGGTGACTTAGCAAGAGGGATGCCCAGGATCAATGCAGCGCTGGAAAATAGGCAGGATAATTATCAAACTTCCATGGTGGAAGTAGAAGGTATGCTGAACCAAAAACCCATTTCTATTTTAATCGACCTATTACCACCTAAGTTGTACTAACTGATTTTTTATCAAGTGAGCCTGGTGAACTGGACAAGGATAACTTGTTCAAACTTCAGAGAACCTTCAGTCTTGCTTCTGGGAAGCTTTGTTGTACAATATCACATGTTCATACCCCATGGGGGAATTGTAATAAATGTTCTAGCATGATAGCATCTGTAAAAGACTCCGTCTCTTACACTTTATTTTTCAATCCGATTAGCCCAGGGTGTTTTTTTCCTTGGTTATTATTGGTTGTGGAATAAACGACTGATAATTTCTGAGTTTTTCACTCCATACCTCCAAAGTTGGGGTGGTCAGCTTGGCATTTAGGCCTATTGAGGTTATTAGAGTCTATGTGTCAATGTATAAACATGCTAGACATCATGTTCGAGTCATATGAATATTTCTAAGTCCCCTTAGGTTTTTTCAATTTTTCAATTTTTAAATTTTTTCAATGTTTTTCATTAAAATTTAATTTTTCCAAAACTTAGGCTATTTTTTAATAGTTTAATTGGAAAAAATGTTTTTGTAATAAACGTGGGCCAAATAATCAGTTTCAGTCATGTAGGTGCTCATTTTCAAGCTAAGAGCACCATGTAAGCCCATGGACCCACTATTTCCTAGTTTTGAGTGCTTTTCCATCACTCATGTTAGAAAGCCTCAAAAATCAATTATTGATTATTTTAATTAATAAATTGATGAATAATGGAGCAAATCCAAAATCATAAATCAATGGATTCTCAGCCGATTTGATTGAAATCAGTCAGATCTGAAGCAGATTGACTGGATCTGACAAATCCTTAACTGAAGGAGGTGATCAAATCAGATCCAGAGTTGATCTTCAGCATCCTTTATGGGGAATTTCTCCCTCTCTCTCTCCTCAACACGTTTTGGCTCATCTGGATGAGTTTTGGTGGATGCTTCAGTCAACAGGTTGAGATGTCAGTCAGATCAGCTCTCCGATTGACAATTGCACTCAGTGAGACTCAGATCTGGCTCAGTTAGACACAGATCAGGCATTGATGGACTCTCCATCAGCATATTTGGTCTATCTCCTTGGGATTTTTGCCCCCCCTGGGCTGGATCTCCTAGTTTTTGTATATATCCAGGCACAACCTCCTCTTCCAAGGGAGTTAGAACTAGGATTGAGGTGCTGCTGCTATTGTACTGTTGTATTGTTCATTTGAAATAAAGAAAATATTTGGAGGCAAGACGATGTTGTGCCATTTCATGTGTGGATGATTATTGCCATTATTTTACTAAGATAACCTGTATCTGTGTTCAATTTTTGCTAATTGCTTGTAGATCCGTTGTTAAGATTGATAATAAGCTTATTATAATCTTGATAGGAAAGGTGCTTTTCAATAAGTTTATTGAACATCTCTTTCCTTTGATGCATCTTTAGAGATCTAGATTTAGCATGTCCTATAAGATTATATGCATGCTATCTCGAATCTTTGTGTATGTACTAATCGGATCTCACAAGTTTCTTGGCAAGTTCTTTGATTTCAGCTGAGCTGCAGGTTCCTACATTGGAGAGTATGCTGATCTAGTTTTCTTCTTCAATCTCTTCAAAACCTTCCAAAAGCATAGTCCCTCGACATTCCACTTGAAATCTCCACTATGGATCTTCAAGGAAACCAACATTTCTCTCCTCCTCTTCCTCCCTCAAAATCAACATTTTTATCCGGTTACTTTGTTCATAGATTTGATTTTGCTTAGATCTATCATCTTAAAAGTAATTCCAACATAGATCTATCTTATTAAATCCCATAGTCTAGATCTTGCAGTTAAAACGTTTCATAAGCATTCTAGATCTAGCTTTAGGGAAATCAACCTTTTTGCATGGAAATTTAAAGAAAACTTGTAGCTTGCATGCATTAGATTTATTTCTGCTATTATAAAAGATAAATCCATAAATCAGTGCATATTTCATTGGCTGCAAAAACAGAAATCCAAGATCCCAAGGAAAGCTTGCTTTCCTTGGTTCCTTTTTCACCTGTTTAGCTAGTTTTAAGTTCATCTTTTTTTGAGTTAAGGTAGGCTGATCCAAAGGTAATCTTAAAGTGCTTTTGGGAATATGTTATTCTAACATGCTCGCTGGTTTTTAGTAGGTGTAACAGAAAATAAAGGAATCTTCTTTTTGGAAGTGTCCTCAGGAGCGTTCAAATCCCCCCAAGGGTCTCCCATTTGACTAAAAACTTTGATTTTCGCACCTTGTAAGCTCTTGATTTCAATCCGTATAAGGATCAAGAGGAATTATATCAGTTCTATGATATTTTAACCATTGTTAATATTTTTTTATTTTTTTTGAATAGGCTCTTTCGAGCCCATTCCCCATCCCCCCTGGGGGGATTTGCGTCGGTGTCCTTTTTTTTGCCTTTTGCTCATTTATTTTTCAAACTAGAATTGATCTAATCTATAGGGTAGTATACTTTATTTCAATATCAATTTCATATTCCATATTTTATATTTCAAAGTAATCTTATTACTTACCCCACGTCTTCCCGAGTGACCCGAAAGGGGAAAGAGATTCATGGTAGGACTAATTAGAAAACTAGAATCATGTATCTGTTTTCTTTTCGATCATTTTTTTTTCAGCTATTATAAAATTAACGCCTCATTGATTCCCCGATTGAGATCCATTTGGATCGAAAGAGGTTCTTGGAGGGTTTTCTTTTAAATAACACCCCGTTTAAAACTTTCTAAAATTGACAAGACTCCGATGTGTATGCTCTACACTTGGCTGCAGTTTTTTCGATCAGTCAAGCTGTATCAAAAACACTTGAGTGACTAGTATAATTATGACTCACTCTCCCAAATTGACAAACCAACAGGTGAAAATCCAACACCTAGATCAAACCATCATGGTGGAAAAATACCCAAAGGAAGCAGGAACTTCTGAAAAGTGACCTCGAGGCGCTGATCTTTGTCACACCCTAACGGGTGCGTTACGAACAATAGCCCTAGAGACTCCATTTCAGCCCACATATTCCTTGCGGGTAGCCGTGAAGGTTTAGTTTTGGACATACTCCAAGTACCCTCGGGTATATCTGGAGTCCCCCCTTTGCCTAATTTTAATCAATTCACACTTCAAATTTAACTTAAAACATACCAAGAAACAATCGTAAAACAATCACTCCAAGCACATGCAAGTACATTGTTTCTATTTTTTGACTCCATTCTAAGGCACTGGTTATTTTCTTGCTTTATATATATATTGTGTCTCAATAATATGCTTTCATGTGTTTATTTCCATATCTTGTCATCTTTGAATGTCTATAGTTAAATTTAAAACTCCTAAGTAACTCATTCAATTTAACATCACAACACTAAGTAATTGTCCTTAGTAACTTAATAGGGCCTACCCCCCTTAGCTTCGTTAGGAGTTGAGCCTAAACGGAGGAGTCAAGAACAAGGTGACAGCATTGACTCGAGACTTGCCCCCAAGGACACACCGAGTGGCTTGAAGATTTCTGCCACGTGACCCAGGTGTGTGAAAGGCGGCAACATGACCCAAGGGCTAGCCTGAGTTATGTCTTCCCTAGTTTAGTGAAGAAAAGTAAATTAGAAATAGAAAAATTTACAAAGTCATGGATGGTTCAATTAGCTACAAGAGCAAAAAAAAAGGAATTCATTTTGTGAAAGACTGTAGTTTATTTATGAATCAGTTTGAAACTTTTGTAAAGTTAAATGTAGTTCTGTTAGGCTCTTATGATGTGTTAATTGGGATGGACTGGTTATAATAACAGAGAATAGTATTGAACCATTTTGATAAAACCTTTACATGTGTAAATAATGAAGGAGAAATAGTATCAATAACATAAATTCCTAGGAAAACAATAATCAGACAGATTTATGCCTTGCAACAAAAGATGGCCATTCGAAAGGGATGTAAATTCGCTGTAACTATCACTGACGAAGAACACATTAATAACAAAGATAAACTAAAATTGGAGGATATCCCAATCTTGAGAGGATACTCAGATGTGTTTTTGGAGAAAATCCCAAGATTGCCTCCGAAAAGGGAATTGGATTTTACTATTGAGTTGGTACCTGGTGTAGTTCCTAACTCAAAAAATCCGCACCAGATGAATATCTTGGAGCTTAACGAATTAAAATCAAAATTAAAGGAACTTATTGATAAAAATTGTATAATACCAAGTGTGTCCCGTTGGAGAGAACTAGTCATTTTTGTTAAAAAGAAGGACGGTACTTTGTGCTTATGCATTGATTATCGTTAGCTTAATAAGATGACTATAAAGAATAGATAGCCATTATCCCACGTAGATGACCTATTTGATCAGTTGCGCGGAGCAAAAGTATTTTCAAAAATTGATTTAAGATATGGTTATCATCAATTTCAGATCAAAGATGAGGATATTTTCAAGACGGATTTTAGGACCAGATATGGTCACTATGAGTTCATGGTCATTCCATTTGGACTCACTAATTCCCCGACTGTCTTCATGTGTTTAATGAATAATGTATTACATAAATATATTGATTAATTTGTAGTAGTTTTTAATGATGCTATTTTAATTTATTCTAAGACTAAAGAAGAGCACGAGGAACACTTTAAAATTGTTTTACAAGTGTTAAGGGAACATCAACTTTATGCCAAGTTCAGTAAGTGTGACTTCTTCAAAGATAAAATACAATACTTGGGTCCGGTAATAACTAAATATGGGATCTCGGTTGATCCAGATAAGATAAAAGAAACTGAAAAATGGTTGGTCCCAAAGGATGTAACTGACGTCCATTCATTCATGGGGATCACCGGTTACTATCAAAGATTCATTGAGGGATTTTCAAGGATCGCAAATCCCATAACTTCTTTATAGAAGAAAGGGAAAAAATTTGAATGGAATAAAAAATATGAAGAAAGTTTTAAGAAATTAAAAGAATTATTAACTATTGCACCAATTTTAAGAATTGCTGACCCTAACAAAGATTTTATTCTATGCACTAATGCATTCAATGATAGCCTCGGTGGGGTCTTAACCCATGAAGGACACGTAATAGCATATGAGTATAGGAAACTTAAAATTCATGAGAAAAATTACGCTACTTATGGTTTAGAGTTGGATGTCGTGATACATACTTTAAATATGTGGTGCCATCACTTGATCGGAAGAAAATTTATGTTAATGATGGATAATAAGGGTTTAAAGTATTTGTTGGATCAACCACATCTAAATGCAAGGCAATCTAGGCGGTTAGCTTTCCTTAGCGAGTATGATTTTGAGATCCAACATATCAAGGAAAAATAAAATTAAGTAGCTGATGCTTTAAGTAGAAATGCAAGATTAAATTTTGTGGAAGCAATCAGTACTTATAAAACATATTTAGAAGATTAGCTCGAAGAAGCAGTAAAATTGGATGAAAATTATCAGAAATTACAAGCTAAAGTGGCAGAAAATGTAACTAAAAGTTTAAGTACAAGTTACAATCTAAATAAAAAGGGATAATACTTTATAAAGACATGATTTATATACCTAATGTACCTAAAATTAAGCTGCTAATTTTAAATGAATTACATAAGACTCCCTACTTGGGACATCCTCGCTATCAAAAGATAATAACCATGTTGCAGAAAGATTATTTTTGTCCAAATATGAAGAATGAGTTGGCAGAATATATTTCTAGGTGTTTTGAATGTCAACAAATTAAGACTGTACATCAGCATCTAGCCGGTTTATTACAACTGTTACCAATCCCTAGTTGGAAATGAGAAATAATTAGTCCTGATTTTACTACAGGCTTTCCTAGAAATGAGAAGCAAAATGATTCGATAATGGTAATCATTGACAAACTCAGTAAATCAGCCCATTTTATACCCGTAAATACGACTCATAAGGCTGCTAATATCGCTGAAATATTTATGAAGCAAATATTTTGTTTACATGAAATACCAAAATTTATAATTTCTGACAGAGACCCTAAGTTTACGGGAAATTTTTGGAAATATTTATTCAAGGGTTTGAATACTACTTTAAATTTCATCACATCTTTTCCTCCACAGATGGATGGACAAACGGAAAGGGTAAGTGAAATCTTGGAAGATATTCTAAGGATGTATTTTAGAGAAGAACCAAGTAAGTGGGAGGACTACTTACACTTGGTTGAGTTTGCATATAACAACCATTACCAAGCTTAAGCAAAATACAACCCATCTAAAATTCTGTATGGCAGAAAATGAAATACTCCCATCTCATGGAGTAACCTAGTTGACATGTTAGTACTAGGACCTGATTTATTAAAGGAGATGGAATTAATTGTAAAGCAGGTACAAGGAAATTTGAAGGTTGCACAAGATAGACAGAAAAATCAAGCAAATTTTAAACGAACTCAGGAAGAGTTCCAGGTGGGAGAACATGTTTTCATAAAGGTAAAACTTAAAAAAAGTTCTTTAAAGTTAGGAAGTTGTGCTAAGTTGGCACCCAGGTACTATGGGCCTTTCGAAATATTGTCCAGAATTGAATAGGTGGCACACCAACTAGATTTATCACCGAATCTTAAAGTTCATAATTTTTTTCATATCTCTATTTTAAAAATATATGTACATGCTTCTACTCATGTTATGAATTGGAATGATGTGCAGGTGGAACCCGAAGGAGATTTTTTGGTGGAACTGGATTGTATACTTGATAAGAGGGAGATATTTTTTCAAAATCGCACCATTAGGAAGGTGAAGGTGCAATGGAAGCACCTTAGTCCATAAGAAGCAACCTGAGAAATTTGAGAGTAATATGCAGGCAACATATCCAATTCTGTTCCAGGGAAGCTCTAAGGATGATGAATAAAATAATATCTAGGACGATGTTATACTTAAGGGGGTGTGTATGTCACATACCTGAAATTTCAAAAACAATTTATGTTAAGAAGGCATTATAATTTATTTTTATTTATAAATTTTGTGATTATTGACTATGTGGGGTCAAGGATGATTGTAATTAATTATGCTGAATATTTTAATAGTTAATAAATAAAATATGAGACAAACAACTTAAGGATGCTATTGAATGAGTGTCTACTAGTTACTAGGTAGAATAGACTGGGGTGAGAGAAAATTGACATATGGCAGCATCCTCAACCACTTCTAGATATTGTAGGAGGAAATTTCCCTATTTTTGTGGTCATGTTACCCATCAAATTCAGCAGGTGGCTGTTCAATCTTTACTTGTGAAATTTCTGAAGTGAAAAGTGTCCACAAGATATTCAATGGAGGGGAAAGGTAGAAGTGGTTTGAGTGTGAAAGCTGTATTACAGAACTAGTGCAGTTGATTTGATGAGTTATTTACTGCAGAAGGAAGAAAGAAGTATTGTTGTTGAATATTTTTGTCGAGTTGCAAAATCTTTATATCATGTCCTCTCACCTATTGCTTTCAACCAGGTGGACCAGTGGACATGCTCAGGGGTCCTAAGACAAAATTTAAGATATCTTCAGGAATTGGTTGGGTGGAACAAGCTTCTTAGGTAGTTTGTCTCCTTTACAATTATCCAGGTTCTAAGTTGTTCCAGTTATTATCTTTAAATTTATTTTTCTGAAGGAAGTTGTGAATGTTCAAAATACTTCTCAAAAGTATTTAATGTTTTCTTTTGTTAGGAATATATTTATGTCTTAACATTTTATCAGTAGATGAATGTTACCGTTTATCTAGAATGTTTCATATTGAAACTCAGTACACAATCTAGAAATAACATTATATGTTCTTATCTAGTTTTTATTATAGTATTATGGATGTTGAATAAGTTAGTCTTACTCTAATTTTCCTCTATACACATGTAGCAATTTATATAAGTTACATATATAGTTATAAGTTACAGAAATAGTTATAAGTACATAAATAATTAAAACTTCCTCAAATAAATATACATTGTAGAAACAAATATATGCTACAAAAAATAGTTATAAGTTACAGAAATAGTTAAAAGTTACAAAAATAAATATACGTAGATATACGTTACAGAAAACAGTTATAAGTTGCAGAAATAGAAATAAGTTACAGAAATATATATCAGTTACATAAATATATGTACAGACTGTAGAAATATATTTAGGTGGCAGAATAATTAAAAAGACAAAATAAATGTTAATACGGGTTAATTAAACAATGAACAATTTATAGTAAATCTTGTTCTTTTTTATTTTAACATTTGGAAACCGCACAATTTTCTTTATGCTATTAATTTATAACATATTTAGAAATTTTGAACTAAAAGTTATCTCTGTTTTACAAGAACGATCATTAAAGGTTAAGGTTAAAAAACAATGAGGTAAATTATTGTTAATAAATTACTCTTTATCCATTTTATTTTTACACTCAAAACACTTTTCACCTTTACCAAACTCACACATTCAAGAGGTCATTTTCATTTACTAAAGACTTAGGGTAAAATACATGTAAATAATTATTTCATATAAATATTTACAGCCGTAAAGCTTTTTGAATTCCAAAAGAAATATTAAATAGGGTTTTCCACAATTTAGTTTTTAAGTAATTTACAACCATATTAATTAACACCGTTTTGTCAATTAAAAGGCAAGACTTCGAAACTAGTAAGGGTAAATATTTTACAACAAATTTGCAACTAATACATTTAGGATTTTCTTTTAAATTACCAAATTACAAATTAACTTTGTGTAAATTTATGAGCAGAGAAAAAAATCATATTTTAAAAACATCATACTTATGAGGCCGAGGCTATAAATCCAGCATTATAAAGAATTATCCTTTTAAATATCTTCACTGAATTATCCTATTTTTTTTATAGAAAACAAAAGATTTAAACCTTAACCATTTTTCTTCACTTTGATAAAAGAAAGTCTCAATAGATGAATAATTTATCAATGCAGGTTGATTTCAAAACTTACATAATACACAAAAATGCTAGAAGATTTTAATATTAAAAATATATTTTTTCGTAAGAAAAAAAATTACAGATATTTATACCCTCAAAACTATATTATGATAGAAAAATACCAGCATTCTTTTTACCTATTTTATGATAGGAAACTACCAACATTTTTTTTACCGAGACTCCACATTTTGTTTTCTTTTTATTTTATGATAGGAAAAAGCGAAGAATCGGTGAAACACTGTATATATATATATCTCCATTATAGCATTAAAAAAATAACCACCACACGATATTTGTTTCTAAAAACAAGGAACTATACCCTCGAAAAAGGCCAGAGACATGCTTCTATTTCTAGCTCGTCTTGTTGTTTTTTTATTTACGGCAGAGCTTCAAGGAAAAATGTAAGGTTCTAGGGTGCTTGGGTCTTACCTTAAACCTTATCCTTGTTTGAGCTCGAACTAAACTTACTCTGTGACTAGGCCAAAGATTTGGTCCTCTCGGAATCCACCTGCCAGAGTATAATGATTAGAAGTTAGAATTTAAAAGAACTATAAATAATAAATTTAGTGCTTAATTCGAACCCAAAAAAAAACAAGCTCAACTCTATTCAAACTTACCACAACGTAGAAAAATAAAACTCTGTGTTTGAACCTAGTTGTGACACCGCTAAGAGGACTGGGGGTTGAGAGAGTTTTTCTCTTTCAAAGGTTGCAGGCAAAGGTCGAGATCCCTTATCCTTCTAGCAGCCAGACAAGTTGTCGAATGACTTATAACATCTGTGCTTAGGGTTTAACTTTGTCCCATCTAAACATAACTAATACTTCATGTGATTGTATTTAGATTTTTCACCTACCATCTTTGTCATTTATTTGGGTTACTAAACCCACTTCTATATAGTTGAAAATGGTGTTGAAAATGTCTATACAAACCTTATTATAAATTTTTACTACAATAGTGGATGCCTTTCTCTTAACCCTCAATATTCACCTTTGCATGGAAGCTCTCTTTAGTTGTTTAGTTACTTGGGAGAAAGAGAACATTTTTTTTATTGTTGTAGGTACCTGCATATCATCGGTTTAGAGTGAATTAGCTTGAATTAAGCTAAGTAAGACACTAAGACTCTTTAAACCCTAGCATCAAGACAGGGGTGCGATTACAACTTTAATACTTATTAACTTCAAACTAATTTGTATCTTTACACCTAGGCATACTTGATTCCTTAGAATTTTATACTTGACAATTAAAACCTTACAATCAAGCAAGTAAGTTAACATAAAACTTATAAATTGTAACCTAGAGCAGAGTTAAAAAAATTCACTACAATGACCTTAATCATGTTGTGGATGGTAATTTTAGTTATAATGGAACTGAACTATATTGTTAAATAGACTAAAGTTAATCTTAAAAACTAGCATTCTGGTTACGAGCTAGAATTTATTATCACATAGAAAATTTTAAATTTTTGTGAATTTTTGGGGATGCTACATGGTAGTAGTTCTTGACTTCGAAATTGGTATGGAAATAGCTCGGATAGGAATATGTCAGCATAAGGTGTGTAAGTGAAACAAGTTTCCTAGCATAAGGTGTGTAAGTGAAACAAGTTGCTCACATGGTTGGAGGAAATATGGAAGCCCCTCCTGAGATATTTACCTAAATTTCACCTTCCAGTCAAAGGGTGATTAGTTTTTTACAAATGGACAAGAAGAAGATTTTGGAAGAAGTTTTTATATAGGGGTCCTCGACACTGGTTTTGAAGAAGTGGCATGTGGGTTTTAACCTCTGGATAGAACCCATGGTGAGCCAAAATATTTGGGTTTCCCCTAAATCTATGGATAAGGGAGGAATTTACTATCATTAGAAACTACTTGGTGATCTATTTATTCATCCTTGACAAATCCCATGGTTAGGAAAACAAGAAAGTATCTAAATTATTTGTCAAGATAGACATTGGTAAGGGAATGGTCACAAAGATTGATATGTATTAGGGGGATATGATTTCTCTCAATCGTTCGATTATGGGTGAGTTAAATTTAGATGCTCAAAGTGAAATTTAACGGGACAACTACAACATAAGTTCTCAAGATCTTTTGGTTTATAAGGGTTTACATATTCTTTGGTGAGATTGGAAGGAAACAAAAACTTTATCTCTCATGACTCAGATACATATATTCTTTCATTGAATTTGAGTAAGTCTCTCATATGGGACATCCATCATTTGGAGGATAAGGTTGAATGTTGTTATTTTTTTTTGTGTTGGTTGAGAGAGGGATGATGTCTAGCTCGACAAAATTTCTGGTTAAGTTTCTTCTTGAGGACCTATTGGAAAATAATTTATCCCTTTCATTATATGTTGATGATGTGGTTATTGGCTGTGATGGGATACATGTTTTTGGGAATGAAGATTCATGTATGGGGATGTTAGGAGGAATTTCTAGTTCTAAAGGGGATTCCTTAATTGGGAAAGTCAAGGAGCTCAAAGATAGTGAGTTTGGGTTGGTAGTAGGGCATGGAGCTCCTAGAAATGGGGAAATGTATTCTACTATAATTAGATATTTGGGTAGGATTTTGGATAGTTTGTTGATGGGGAGAATCCTTCTTATAAAGAGTCCTTAATAAAGGAACCTTTAGGAGTTTTAAACTACAACACTTTGGTGGAAAGGGTTGGCTTGGAGCTAGAGAAGGCAGTGAATCCATATTGAAGTTAAAATATTATGTGAGGATTAAACTCGTGTGGATTATGGAAGGAGGAATTGTGTTAGTCTCTGAAGCTAGAGTAAAAATGAAATGTTTTATGTGTAGTGAGGAACCTATGGGGGAATAACTTATAGTGTTGGGAGAATATTTGGTGGTTTTAGGGTCCTAAGAGTATGGAATCCCAGAGTGAGTTGGATCCCTTAGTGAGAGCTATCTATGCAGTGAAATCATCAAATCAATATAAAATGAAAATAGATTCATGACATAAATTTGACACAAATCGGACAAGTATTTCTTAGATTATCATAACATCAATCTTAATTTATTAATCAATAATACAATGTTAGTACAATAAGTATAATTTTAATTCTAAAGATACGATTCGAATCTACCAACTCTAATTAACTGATTAGGTAACTCAGTGTGGAAAAATCACAGTTGGAGCTCACTAGTCTAACTCTATAGCACTAAATCAACTTACGATAGTTAATTGATGAGGTGAGTGGAAAACAGGTGCCACATTCCCTTGAATCATGAAAAACTGCCACTAGGATACTTGATTGTGATCTAATTGATAGTAACTGGAGCATAACTCACAATATAACGGCTTACCTACCAAGGTGTACTGGAGGATATTGCTGGTGGCACTCAAAGTGGGGTCCTAAAATGTAGGGATTGGTCCCCGAGGCACATAAGCACATTATTGTGGATGACGTAAGTCATAGATAACCCCTAGGTGTGTCCCCCATAATATAATATAGTGATAATAACTCCCTAAGTTAGGGAAAATAACCAAATAGACTATGTTGGATAAAGGAGGATTAATTAATCCTAACAATCCCCCTTAATCCAAACTTTGGACAAATTGGGCCATGGAAACTAGACCAAAAGTCACCCATACAATACAACTAAATTAAAATACTGCTTAATAAAATAAGGAAAATGGGGGAAACCTTATGGGAACCCCACCCCCCACCCTCAAAATAAGCAGGAAATCAAGAAACAATGAATCAATCCTTTACACCGAGAATATATCTGAGATAAACAAATCTCTTTTCAATGAAGGACTTGGTAAAAATATATACAATCTTCTCCGCTAGAGGATGGTAATGCAGTGTGTCAGTATTGTCATTCAGTAGTTCCCAAATGTAATGCAGGTGGACTTCAATATGCTTTGTCTGCTGCTTTTGAACTGGATCATTCGATATCTTAATGGTACTTTGGTTGTCGCAATAGATGTTTACTGAAAATGAAGTGTGCATCCCAAATTATTTCAAGATTCTATGCATCCCAACTTCCTAAATAGTTGCATTCATAGCCCCCTATACTCTGCTTCTGCTAAATAGAGTGCACGTGTTGCTTGCTTCTTACTGGACCAAAAAATTGGCCCAGATCCCAACATAAACAAAAAATTTAAAGTCGATTTTCTAGCATTCCTATATTCATCCCAGTCTGAATCTATGAAACCAATTAGATATAACTTTGCATCAACTATATAATGAATCCCATAGTCTATATTATCCTACACAAAGTGCAAGATATGCTTTTCTTCCTTCCAGTGCAACTCATGTGGATCCTGCATGTATCTAGAAATAAAACTCATAGCATAGGATATATCTGGTCTCAAATGTGTTAGGTATAGAACGCTCCCAATGAGATGTTTGAAAGAGTTGTGTCAAGCAATGGAGTAGAACCACTTTCTTCTATCCTGATGCCAGATAGGAAGGGAAAAGGAGTCACTTTACAGTCTTCAATGTGGAATATTTTTACCAAATATGATGAGTATTTATACTGTGAAATCATGAATCTTGAAGTCTTTTGACTTTCTTCGAGACCGATGACCTCTCTCAACATTCCTAGATCTTTAATAGCGAATTCTTTATTCAAAGTTGAGTTAATGCTTCTCAATCTAGCAACATAGCTGCTGGAAATGAGAATGTCATCCACATATAGGAAAATCAACAATAATGAGCCCACTTTATTCTGCATGAAAACATTTCATTGAGATCTGCATCACTCAAATTGATGTGACATGAGAAAGGAATCCATCTTTGAATACCATGCCCTTGGGGCTTGTTTGATTCCATAGAGATATTTCCCCAGTTTTCATACTAAGGAAGATTCTTCAATGACACCTTTGGTTGTTTTATGTAGATCTACTATTTCAGGTCACCATGGATGAAGGAAATCTTCACATCCATCTGATCTATCTCCCACCTCTTTTAAGATGCAAGTGAAAATACTATTCTGATGGATTCCATTCTTTCTACTCGAGAGAATTTCTCATTTTAGTTCAACCCATGGATTTGTGAGTATCCTTTTTCCACCAACCAAGCCTTGTACTATCTCGGTCTTGTAGACCCATTTGCACTATACTAAAAGTTCCTCCCAGGAGACAAGGTAACAAGCTCCCAAGTTTTGTTGTCTTGTAGTGAATCAAATTCCTCATCCATATATAATTTCCATCTTGGCTCATGCAAAGCCTCTTTGAATGATCGATGATATAATCCCATCATCATGAAACATATCTCTAGGAGAAGTGTATCTAAATGGGAGAGTGCAACATGTTCATTATGATACTAGGACCTCGTTCTTCTTCTATCAATTGGATCCCCAACTATTTTAATGAGATTTTGGTCCCATTTAGGATTTTGATTTGGAAGAGGAGATGGATCTGGATCTAGATCCTTTGTAGGCTTAATCTCAATATCAAGATCATTATTTTATTCTTCCTCATATTCTAAATATGATACATTAGACAATAAATTTGTATCTGTCAATGAAAATAAAGGATATTTTATTCCTTTATCTACTTTCAATGATATATGAGATTGTATGAGCTATGAGTATGGAATAAAGTGTTAGAATGCATATTCTTTGGGGGCATGGATTGAAACACCCTTCACTATAATATTCCCAGTTGAGATATTTGATATCTCCACTGAGTTAGGGCCAAATACTACTTGCTTCGATGGTCCAGTATGTGCCATCTTATATATAAATAACAAATTTGCTACAAGAGAGGGAACATAGAGTACATTTTTGAATTTTCCATGTTGAATTTTAATGGAACCTCTCACTACAGTCGGGATCTGTGAATTACCCCCCATATGAATGTTATGTCCTCCTAAGATATCTAGAGCGGTAAAGGATTCTTTGGAAGGAACCATGTGGTTGGATGCTCCTAATTCAATCAGATAGGCCTTTGATTGAAAGATGTTTCCTTTCAAAGCATGAAAACTATCATGTTTTTCTTTTTGGTATCAAGCTTCAAACTTCATTGTTCCTTGAGGAAGGGTAGTGTTTTTTTATTCAAGTATTTTTGACAGTTGGTTAATGGTCTTCTTAATGCATTGACTCTCTAGATGAAATATTCTCATATAGTAGGAGAATTTAGTTTTCTCAATTTTTTTTTTCTTTTCGTATTGGAACCTCAAGATCCATCGAAGAGTTTTGTTTATCCTTGGGTTTTGAATCAGAATTCTTGGTATCCTTCCCTTTTTCTTACCTTTTGCTTGCGCATTCCCAAAGTCGCCATATAAGAGGGAATAATTCTTTGAATCATTTATTAGTCCCATCTGAATCAATTTGTCTTACTCCTGTATCAATGACTATGCAAATGAATCTAGAGAAGGAATTTTCCAATTTGGGATGGATACTCTTCTGGAGTGAAATGTGGATACAGAGACTGAGAATTCTGAGGGAAAATTTCTAAGAATTAATAGCACAAGATTCTCATCATTCCTATATATCCCACATTGCTTTCATTGTAAGACTAAGGATTTGTATTTCGAGAATAACTATCGAATTGTCTTGAAGTTACTGGGATGGAGTGCAACAAGCCATTCTCCAAAATATGGCCTCTAAACAAATTAAAGATTATTTGATACTTCCTTTAGAGTTTTGAGTCCCTCAAGGTGGAACAATAGCTCCATAAAGATGTAAATGCACATGAAGGATTCATCCAAACTATTCAGAAACTTGGATTTCTCAACATATTATTGGGGCTCGACTTCTCTTCCCATTTTCATCCTATACAAGCCTTTTTTGCACAAGGATATCTACATATCTTCCCTACAATCAATGTAATTGAAGGGTGTAAGGATTCTAGGTGATAGAGAAGCTGGATTATCCATTTCACTGTATGTTGATAAACAATATATTAAAGAGCTATGTAGGTACCTGCAAAATCACCACAATAAAACTTCAATTTGCAAAAAATTGTCAGTTCAAATGTTTCCACCTCGACATGTGCACTTTTTCAATGTCTTTCACACATGTATAGACTTCTCTCGACAGAATCTAGAGGGATCAATGGAATGATTCCGAGAATTATGTGGAAATTAAATTATTTTGGTGCAAGCATGGAGGTTTCATAGGTTTGTTGCTGGCCTGAACATAGGCTCTCATACCTTGTTAAATTTCATGAACCATATATCTACAAGACAAAATGATAGCTATCTAAAAATAAGTATGTAGTGGAATTATCAAATCAATGTAAATTGAACAACATATTCACTAGACATAAATTTCACACAAATGATACAAGTATTGCTCAGATTATTATAACATCAATATTAGTTTTAGTAAGGAGTAATACAATGGAGGTACAATAAGTAGGATTTGAATGATAAATATAGGATACGAATCGACCAACTCTAACTAATTGATTATCTAACTCAGTGTGGAAAAATCACAGCTGGGGCTCACTAGTCTAACTTTGGATTACTAAATCAGTCTACAATCAAATAAATGATGAGGTAGGTGGACCAAAGGCACCACATCCCCTTGAATCATGTAAAAATGGTTCTATGCTAACTGATTGTGATTAAACTAATAGTAATTGGAGCATAACTCAACATAGCGACTTACCTACCAAGGTCTATTGAAGGAGACTGCTGGTGGCATTCATAGTGGGATCCTAAAATGTAGGGATTGGTCCCTGGGGTGCATAAAATCATGCATGGATATGCAGTAAGTGGAATATAATCCCTAGGTGTATCCCGCATACTTCATTATAGTGATAATATGGCCCCTAAGTTACAGAAAATGACCAAATAGACTATGTTGGATATAGGAAGATTGCATGAAGGAAAGGGAGGTAGTGATTTGTTTTCCATAGAGGTGGAATATCTATTCATTGGATGCATGGGGTATTTTGGATGGCATGGTGTCTATGTGGACCCCCTTGAAGGGAAATTTTGAAGATTTTTCTTTGGTTGCAAGAATTGTTTTTCATGGATTTGTACTAGAGGGTGGGTTTCAACTTAAGTTGTTGAACTACTATAGTGCTCATGAAAATAATAAATATTTATGGGCTCATGTGTGTAAGGATGAATTGGTGAGATATCCTTGTTTTATTTTAGGCGAGGATCTCAATTTGATGTTGAATGATGGTGAGTCTTGGGAAGTAGAGAAAGACTTGATGAAATCATTGTCTTCTTTTCTCACTGCTACAAGGAGGTTGGTCTCTTGGACATAAATTATACTTCAGGTATTCTGACATGAAGGAATGAGAAACATTGGATGTAGTTATTTCTAAGCATCTAGACTCCTTCCTTGTATCTTAGACTCTTCTCGACAGGGTACATAAAAAAAACAAAAAAAAACATAATTTACATGATAAGTCTTTTATTCGAAAGTTGGTGACAAAACAAAGCCACCGATGCATGCAATTTTGTATTTAGTTTCTTGGTATTAAAAGATATAATTATGTTGGATGTGATTTTTAATTAGTTTTGTGGTCTTAAAACATATTATATATCTTATTTTAAAATATCAAAATATGCTCTTAGTATCTATATGTATCGGGTTTGACATGGGTTTATCATGCTACTAGCCAATCCATCCTTCTAGTTGGGTTTATCAGGCTGCCAAGGAGGTGGAAAGGCTGACTCCTAATCTAGTGAGCTCAATCTCAGAGCTATGGACACCTACACTGGATCTAGCCTGACTTCTAAACATTTACGCAACCAACACAACGAAGCATCGCCTTCTCTACTACACTATCCCTCAGGACATGCCTTCCCTTCTAGTGATATTCAGGGTATGCAAAGAAGAAAATCATCCCTCTAGATTGGTTTGTGAGGTTGCTTAACACACTAGGTTTATCAAGAAAGTCCAGAATCCATTTTTATTCCCCAAATCAGTTCATATGTAAAATGAGGTTGTACACACAATGATCTCAATTCTAAGATTAACAAAATGTAACAGAAGCTGAGGAATACACACACAAAACAATTACAAATTTTTGAGCATTTCCTGAGCGAGACCAACGACTGCAATTACCAAAAACAATTTTTTTTTGCTGGTAATTCAATTCAGAAACACAAATAAGATTCTCGGCATTCGCATTCAGGAAATGGCTAACAGACAGGAAAATCGTAAAAAGGAAAGCAATTCACAAAACAGGAAAATCCATGAAGGATCAAGACTCAGATCATTTTTTGGTTGTTGTTTGAATGCCAGAATACCCTTTCCAAATTGTTCAACATAGTCCAAATCATGAGGGAAAGGTGAAACACTATTGCATGAGGGAAAGGAAGGCATTTTTTTTAGTGTTTTCCTTCCCAAGAAAATTTTAAAACATTTTTCCAGAAATGGTGCTTTGCCCATTTCAAATTTCTTCCGACTCTTCCAATCCCCCACTTATCCTTAGGAAAAATCATCTCCCCATCTCATTTTGTTGGATTGACATAGCTACTTGTAGGATTTTAATTAAAAATCACAAATTAATATGATATTCAAACTTAAAATGTTCAACTAGCATAAAAACACCATCAGCCTAAATCTTAATCACCGAAACATAAACACTAAATCAATGGTGGGGATTTTTCCTTGAGCTCCACATCATGATTATTTACATCATATTATTTGAATGCAAATGAGGTCAAAACTAGGGTGTTACGTTCCCCTCCCCCTTAAATAGTATTTTCCTAAGTGCTTTACAACATTGAACAAAAGGGCTTTGCTGGTAATGTGCTCAACAATTCACAGAATTGAACAAAAATGGATGTGCCAGTCACATGGCATCCTCTAGCTCCCACATAGCTTCTTCTGGACCATAGTTCTCCCATTGCAACTTTTCCTGTACTATTTCTCGGTTCCAGAGCATTGTGACCTTCCTGGCGATGATGTGCTTTGGATCGATTTGGAACTCTCCCTTTGGTTCCACTTGAATCACATCCCAATTTATTACATGGTTAGGATCATGTACATATATTTTAAGCAGAGAAACATGAAGAACATTATGAGCCCTAGTGCTAGCAGGAAATGCAAGTCTATATGCAACTGGTCCTATTATTTCAAGCACTTAAAATGACCCACAGTATTTAGGAGACAACTTGGCACAATTCCCAAGCTTCAATGAAATTTTCTTTGCCTTCACCCTAAGGTAAACATGATCCCCAATACTGAACTCTCTGTTCATCCTATGCTTATCTGCATAGCTTTTTCGGCTTTCTCGGGCTGGCTTTAAATTCTGTCTGATTTTTACAACTTCCTGCTCCATCTCATTGAGAAATTATGGAATGATCACCACTCTGTTCACTGGGTTATCCCAAGTTACTGGTGTTTTGCACCTCCTACCATACAAAGCTTCATATGGACTCATCCCCAAGGAGGCTTGTTTTCCATTGTTATAAGAAAATTCTACCTAGTGTAAATAGTCTTCCCACTTTGATGGTTTTTCCATCACATACATGCGAAGCATGTCTTCAAGCACTTGGTTAAATCTCTCCGTCTAACCATCAGTCTAAGGATGGAGTCTAAGGATGGTAGGAAGTGCTGAAATTTAACTTTATCCCCAAGTCTGCAAACAATCCTTTCCAAAATTTAGAAGTGAACTTAACATCTCTGTTAGATACTATTCCCTTAGGTAGTCCATGCAATTTAGAAATTTATTTCATGAAAATCTTTGAAATATCATCAGTATTATGTGTGGAATTTACTGGTATAAAATGGGCCTCCTTCGTCAACTTGTTTACAACAACCATGTTGTCTCCAAGTCATTGGAAATCCTATAATAAAATCCATGGAAACCACTTCCCATTTCCATTCTGGAACTGACAAAGGATGTAACAAACCTGATGGGTGATTGTGTCCAACCTTCACTTTCTGAAAATTCATGCATCTTGAAATATATACAGCCATGTCCTTATTCATTCCTGGCCAAAAGTATTGCTTTCCTGCTGTAGCAATCGTCTTCTGATATCCTGGGTGACCAGAATATGGAGTTTGATAAATTTCATCCATAACAACCCTCCTCAAATATGCTACATTGCGAATGTACATTCTTCTGTTATAAGTAAGGATTCCATCCTCTTCTGACTTATAACCTTCATACTTCTTTTCAAGGATTTGCTGCTGTAATTTATCCTTTACCTATGCATACATTTCATCTTTAGCATTACGGTTAATAACTTGCTGTCTCAAATTTCATTGGAAAATGATAATAGACGCCACATGCATTCCTTGTACTTTCCTGCTGTGTGCATCAACTACCTTATTCTCCTTACCTTTTATGTGCTTGATTTCAAAATCAAACTCACATAAAAATTCCAGCCATCTAGCTTGCCTAGCATTTAGAGTAGGCTGATCAAACACATATTTCATACCACAGTGGTCTGTCCTTAACTCAATTTATCTTCCCATCAAGTAATGCCTCCACATCTTGAGATCATGTACTATGGCTGCAAGTTCCAGATCATGAGTGGAATAATTCCTCTCATGCTCCTTCACCTTTCTAGATTAATAACATATGACATGGTTGTATTGCATAAGAACTCCTCCAAGTCCTTACCACATGCATCCATACATACCACAAAATATTTCTTTGTGTCTGCAAATTTTAAGACTGATGCATTGGTGAGAAGATACTTTAACCACTGGAAACTTTCTTCACACTTCGAGGTTCATTCAAACTTTATCCCCTTCCTTTGCAAATAAGTGACATCATGTGCAACCTTGGATAATCTTTCAATGAATCTCCTATAGTATCCTGCAAGAATGATAAAAGATCTTATGTTTGTCACATTCTTCGGAGTGGGCCAATTCTTGATAGCTTTAATCTTGTTAGGGTCCACAGATATACCCTCTTCTGAAAAAATGTGACCCAAGTACTGAATTCTATCTTTATAGAAACCACACTTACTCAGCTTTGCATACAACTGATGTTCTTTGAGAAATTGCAATGTTAGTCTCAAATGTTCTTCATGCTCTTCTTCATTTTTAGAATAAACAAGAATGTCATCAGGGAAAAAAAGAATGAATTTGTCCAAATAGCTCCTGAAGACACTATTCATAAGGCACATAAATGTTGCTGGTGCATTTGTGAGACCAAATGGTACCACTACAAAATCATAATGTCCATACCTTGTTCTGAAGGTTGTCACTATCAATGTCTTCGTCCTTGATTCTCACCTGATGCTAACCAGACCTCAAATCAATCTTGGAAAATAACTTTTCTCCTTTCACTTAATCAAATAGGTCATCAATTCTTGGCAAGGGGTACTACGTTCTTCATCGTGTCTTTGTTCGCCTGCCTGTAATTAATACACAATATGATTGTACCATCTCTATTCTTCATGAACAGAACTGGTTCTCCCCAATGAGACACACTCAGCCTGATATAATTTTTCTCCAACAATTCTTGAAGGTGCATCTTCAGCTCTAACATTTTTGGTGTGCTCATTTTGTAAGGTTTTGGTGCTGCTCCTGGCACAAGCTCAATCGTGAAATCAATGTCTCTCTTTCAAGGAAGCCCTATAATATCATCAAGAAAAACATCTATGAATTCTTGCGACATGTGATAGTTTTCCGAATTGAGATTTTCACTCCCTACTGCCTCCTCAATATGGGCTACATACAACTGACAACCTTTTCTACAAAACTTCTTCAATTGCATCGCTGAAATATGCCTTACAAAAATTACCTTTGGTATGCCTTTTACAACTACTAGGTTCCCTTCTTCACCCATGCATTTAAAATTCTTGTTATAATAGTCAAGCTTCACCCTATGAGATTCTAACCAATCCATTCCAATGAGAACATCATAGGAACCGAGTGGTAGAACGTTCAGATCTATGCAAGTGCTCAGTCCATTCATACCCGTTGGACATTTCTCCACCACTTCATTAATTTTTTTCTTAGTTCCACTGGTTGGATGAACTAACCATGAATTTCTATGATTTCCTTTCCTAAGGGAACATACCTCCACAATTCTAGGAGAAATATAAGTATGAGTAGAACTAGGTTCAATCAAAATAGAAATAGATTGCTCAACAATCCTACCTGTAACTTCAACCACTGTTGACTGGTGATCTACCTAGCGGTATTCCAGTGCTACATAAATTCTAGGTATGACCCTTGCTACTTGTCCCACTATTTATGCCTCTTGAATATTGTATGCTCGCCTTGCATTATCATTCTCCAGTGGAAAGAATCTACGTAGATGGGGTCCTTCGCATTTCCAACACTAGAGAGGCTCTTTGTCCTGCTGCGGTTCTCTTGGATTTTTAGGCCTACTACTCTGGATGGACGCTTCTCAGCTTGGAATGGTTGCTTCTAGTGATTCTATAAGTTAGGAGGCTTGAAAAATATCTTCCTCTAATCAGACTTCTCATTCATCTTGTTCTTCCATGCTTTCTGGTAGTCAGGTTTTCTCTTTCTTTTCTCGTAGCACTACTTAGCTTTTCTTATTGCCTCTTCCAGAGTTCCGGGTTTATAGAACTCAATTCGGTATTTGTAGGACTGAGGAAGTCCACTTAGAAAGTGCTGGATTTTTACCTTCTCGTCTTTAATATACCTGACATACCTCAATAGTTCCAAGAAGGTGTTTGCATATTAATCCATTGTCTATTGTCTCAATCTTAGCTCATGGAATTCTTTGATTTTATCATCATAGTATCAGTCAGAGAGGTACTTCTGCTTGAAATATTTATGGAATGGTTTCCAGACAATCTTCCCTTTATTTGTCTTCTTTACTTTCCTGAAGTGTTCCCACCAAATAGACGCTCTTCCTGTAATATTGAAATGGCTACTCAAGCTTTCATATTTCTAGAATAATCTTGGAATTGGAAATATTTTCTTATTCTTAGAAGCCAAGCTTCAGCTTCTTGACCAGTCCTTACCTCACCATTCAAGGTAGGAAGCTTTTCCTTCCTAAATTCATCTCGTTAGTGGTTCTGGTAGCGCCTCTTCCTCCTATCCCTGTGAGATGAAGAGCCTGAATGTTTAGTGGATCTTTCAGAGTCACATAACCCACTAGGAGATATAGTCCTTTTATTCTCATGAGAGGAAAAACTTGAACCATCAATGGATTTTTTAGAGTTAGACGACCTAGTAGGAGATCACTTTCTTCCTCTAGCAGTGTTCTTACTTCTTTCTAGCTTTACTTTCCAGTCCCCAGAGTTCATATTTCTCTGAATTTATGTCAAGCTGTGCAATATTTCTGCATTCAACTAATTTATCTCCTCATGATCCTTAATCAGTATTTTGTTTCTTGCTATGTAGCTTTGTATCTCCATTGTGAGGCTTCTCATGGTGGCTGCAAAGTCTTGGGGAGTATCTTGAAACCTTCTCCCATTATAATCTGTCTCAACATTTTCAATTCTGACATTTTTCCCCATAGAATATTCCTCATGTGCATTGGGGTCCCATGCATAATCATTCATATCGTTTCTCCTCATCGATGAACCAACTATTCAAAATCACACTGCCCTTTTGAAGGTGACGGTAATTCTGCAAAAATGTGTTAGATAAAAAAATGGTTAGATATAATCAAAACCAAGATCACTTACCCACTTCCCATAGTAGCTTTTCATTGTCATGCGGCCAACAATACATTGGAACTATTAACCAACAACTCTGTAACTGTCCAGCTTGGCCCATCAAGTCCCAATACTGTAACCACTTTTCTTTTCGACCCATCCAAGCCCAACGCTACAACCAACAACTTTGATACCACACTTTAGTGTACTACAAGTTGGTATCATAGGGTACTCTTATCTTTTTAACAACTTATTTTGGCCCATCCAGGCCCAATACTGGAACTAGCAACTCTGATACCACACTGTCACGTCCCCTTTCGTCACGGAGGAGAGAACGCAAACCAACTGTTCTACTTGAGTTACCTATCTCAAATTCTGCATTCGTATGATGATTCCTGATTCTTTTTTTTTTATTTAAAGATCTACACAAGCAATAATTTCCCCTGCTAACATTCTAATCCAGATCGTGTATAACTCTTTATCTTCCCCAATTGTAGAGAGATCAAATGGTGGAGAATCATCCAACAAAAATTAAACGGTATGGAGAGCTTCACTTACAGAATTAGAAACATATAAAATTTCACTCTTGCACCCCATATGCTGCATCCCACATCCCTCGTCCCGCATGCGGAACAACCGTTGCAGAGATCAAAGTTGCGGAAATCAAAATTTACCATAAGTCATTTCCACATTGCACATCCCGCATCCCGCAAATCGTAGAAAGCAGATTTTGCCAAATGACATTTCCGTATCCCTCATCCTGCATCCCGCAAATTGATGAAAGGAAAATGTGAAAGGGAAATTGTAGAGATCAAATTTTCCAAATAACTTTTCCGCATATTGAATCCTGCATCCTACAATTGCGGAATGGAAATTTTAAAAAATGACTTTTCCGCATTTCGCATCCCGCATCCTGCATCCCACAAGTTGAAGAAATTAAAATACAGAAGGGAAAAATGCGGAGATATAAATTTCCAAAGAAATTTTCTGCATCCCGCATCCCACAAGTTGCGGAAAAGTTAAATATGTGGAATTTCGATCTAGTAATGTAAAATTTCTAAGTATAAAACTGATTTCAAAAATCCATGCCACCACCAATCCAGGTGATCTAACTTCATATAAACTTCAAAAATTCATTGAAATAAAATTACATACACATATACATCTGCATCAAATAAATTCCATTCAAGCGTTCATCATATTCATAATCATTTATAAACAAGTACAGTTGCAGGGATTGAAACAGAAGAAATACTTATCAATATCAGAAGCTTATCCCACAACCAGCGATGTCTCTAAAACATTCCACCTAACCATAGGCTAGTGTGCTCATCAATCTCTCAGCAACACTGCCACCCTCGAGCTGGGCATGATTTACCCAAGGAATAAGGAACACTAGCATACCTCCCCATAGCCAAGGATACAATAAAACTCATACAAGCCAACAAAGTTGGGTTTATCAGGATTAAACAAGTAGTGATTTACACATAGCCAAATTTTATACAAGTCACAACCAAGCCAATAGATGGTTTTATCAAGATACCATCCAAGAAATCCTTCCAGTTGGGTTTGTCAGGCTTACACATACAGTGGTTTACACTTAGCCAAAATTCACATGAGACACAACCAAGCCAACAGATGGGTATATCGGGATACCATCCAAGCCATCCTTCTAGTTGGGTTTATCAGGCTTCCAAGGAGGTGGAAATATTGACTGCTAAGCTAGTGATCTCAATCCTAGAGCTATGGATACCTACATTTGATCTATGCTAACTTATAAACATGTACACACCCAACACAAGGGAGCATTTCCTTCTCCGCTACACAGTCCCTCCTGTCATGCCTTCCCTTCCAGTTCTATTCAGGGTATGCAAAGAACAAAAACCATCCTTATAGATTTGTCTGTGAGGTTCTGTCACACACTAGGTTTATCAAGCAAGTCTAGAATCCATTTCCATTCCCCAAATCAGTTCATATGTCGAATGAGGATGTACACACATCGATATCAGTTCTAGGATTAACAAAATGTAACAGAAGCTGAGGAATACACAGACACAACAATTACAAATTTTTGAGCATTGCCTGAGGCAGACCGACTACTGCAATTACCAAAAATGAAACTCATTTTCTGGTCATTCAATTCAAAAACAAAAATAAGATTCTAGGCATTCGTATTCAGGAAACACCTAATAGACATGAAAATCGTAAAAGGAAAACAATTCACAGAACATGAAATTTCATGAAGGATCAAGACTTCAAGCGATTTTTGCTTGTTGTTTCAATGCCATAATCCCCTTGCCAAAAACGTTCAACAAAGTCCAAATTGTGAGGGCAAGGTGAAACGTCACTGCATGAGGGAAAGGTAGGCATTTTTTTGGGTGTTTTCTTGCCCAAGAAAATTTTAAAAATGTTTTTCCAGAAATGGTGCTCTACCCATTTCGAATTTGTTCCCACTCTTCCAATCCCCCTCTTATCCTTAGGAAAAATCATGCACCCATCTCATTTTGTTGCATTGACATAGATGGCTATAGGATTTTAATTAAAAATCGCAAATTAACATGATGTCCAAACGTATAACGTTCAACTAGCATAAAAACACCATCGGTCTAAATATTAATTGCTAAAACATAAACACTAAATCAATGGTGAGGATTTTTCCTTGAGCTCCACACCATGATTTTTTACATCATATTATTTAAATGCAAACAGGGTGAAAATCGGGTTGTTACATAGCCTCTCAGGATGGAACCTCTTCCTCTTCTACATTATTCATCAACTAATATATAGAGTTTACATAACAACTAACTATTGTAAAATTTCAGGAAACTAATTGACAACCATACTAAAATTATTCCATGAAATATCGGATTGCTTGTATCAAATCCTTCAAATATGGATCTTGACTAGGACTTTGCTACAAATCTAGGAGAACATATCCTTATCTCTCTTGATTCCTTTTTCGACTAAATTCAATGCCCAAAAATAATGAAAAAGATTTAATTCATGAGAAGAAATCAAGGGTTTTTGGAGTCGAATGCCGGATATTTGCCTAAAATTTAGGTTTTGATCCTCTTTTCTGCTAGATTATAGGTTTCATGATGAGTTGGGTATTATTTCCATTTGAACCAAAAATGATTCTCAGGATTAAAATATGATATTATTATCATAAAATCATCTATCATATCTCTTAATTACCTTATTCCCCCCCCAAAAATGCATCTTCAGAAATTTTGGGTCCTGTAGCGTTCCATATGCATCAAGTCACTACTAGATGATTTCATAGAAATTTGTCAAAAATGCAAAGAGTTCTACAAATTTGAATGATAATTGAAAAATATTGATTCTGGAATGTTGAATAACTCCCCTACCCTGCATAATTTCTAGCATATCAATGTCATTAAAACCTTTATAATCACCCTGAGTTTTTGAAGATATAATGCACTCAATATGGAAATCCTTAAATCCTTAACTTTCCTTTTAAAATAAGAATTTGGACACAGAAAATACTCGTTGTCAAACCCTTTATTGGCACACTTGGATAAAAGTACAAATGAAACTTATTTAGCAGGCCCTCCATCGATCATTTCTGCATTTGCAGCTTCTTAAATACACGCAAAGGATTCATGGGGAACGATCCTTGTTTGGAAATAACAAGAAATTAGGTTGGTGCATTGTTTAATTATTTTTCACAACAATTGGCACATGATTATTCTTCAGGTAGACACTTTATGTTCAAATCCTTTCAGCATCCTTGGGAGCTTTGAAATTTGGTAATTTATTAATTTGTATGAAGCACATTTGGACCCTATATACAACCCTACATTTGAATGAATCTGGTTCATGGATGTTTGATGCCTGAGATAGTATGTATTTACCATGATTCTATTTTACTTGGATTCAGCAATATGGCGCATTCATGGTATTTAAAGGATTCTATCATAATACTTGTGCAAACATAATATGAATTAATGATAAATATTACCTAGAAGTAAAGTCTGGGTAGATGGTGAGATGAAAGGTGAGATAATGAGTGTGGTAGTGGGTGAAAGTGGAATGGTGAGATGGAGTGGTAGGTGAAGTGGAGCTACATGAAGTAAAAGTAAGTAACAGTGATGAAATATAATTAGTGGAGTGTGAGTGAAACATTTTATTCAAAATATAAAAACAAAATAATTTTTAATATAATGTTTTTATATAAAAATAAATATTTAGTGAATGAGATTTAGGAAAGAAAATGGGTGATGATTTTTTTGGGATTTATTTTGGAGAAAATAATTATTGGGAACTCCTCAGCAAAGATCAATGTCTTTGTTTACATATGCATTGCCAGAACCTAAAAATTTTGTGGGACATATCTGGTACCAACAATGACTATGGTTTTAGTTTTGCAATGATGTTGATTTGTGTAAAATGTATGATAAAGAGCACGGAGACTTCAGTTAGTGAACCTCTCACATAGCACATGCGATCGTGGGATATTAAAGAATACCATTAATTTCGAGAGATATTGACCCAAACTTTTTTTGTTGAAACCCCCTCCCAATACTTAAAACCTCCTCCCCACCCATTTTTATACCTCAATCCTTATAAACTACCCTACCCAGCCCCACCTTAAACCCCTCATCCCCCCAATACCTGTAATATATTGGTTCGATTTTGGATAATTTTAAAACCCACAATATTAACTAACGTGATAGGATATTGGCCAACAAGTGAAGCCCCCATGATAAATAGATAGTTGTATTTTATTTTTATATCCTTAAGTAAGGGGAAACAAGTGTGAACATGTACATGGAATATTTCAGGCACTCGAAGTTGCATACTTATTGGTGGAATATTCCAAAATGAGATTTGTAGAATTTGAAAGTAGGCTACAAGAGTTTTCATATACATGAGACACTGCATAACTAAATTCATAAAGCATGTCTTTCCAAGGTTCACAAGACTAGTTCCTTGCTCAGAATCCAAAATTACTTAATCAATAAAACCCATATAAAAACCCATAAAAAAGGCATTGTAGATTGAACAAAACACCATTAATTAATAATTTTTTGTGCCTTGAATCCTGGTTGCCTCAGAATACATCACATGCTTTTGTTTCTGTTTAGCTTCATGAGTTGCAGGATCAGTAACATAAGGATTTTCAATCCTGGAACTCGGAGTTACAACATCAAACTATGGATTAATATGTTCCATGTAGATGTCTTCATACCCATTAAACCTTTATCTCAGGCGGGATGAAAACATATTCATTGATGGGATTACTAAGAAAATTGTTTGATATATTAAAGGAAACACTTGCTATATGGGCTCTATTACAATAATTAGTTGTCTCAATCTTGACTACAAACAGTCCTTAATTTGGAATTTTATCAACCTAAACCATTTCCAATCACCCGCTCCATAAAACCCATCTAATTTTCAGTGAAATGAAAAGTAAGGTTTTACAGAAACCAAAAAAGTTAGAATAGTGACCTTTAAATTATTGTCTTAAAAAATTGTTTTAAAACCACTCCTATTTTAGTAGTGTATCAAGCGTTTTTTTATCATGATAGTTAAATTGGCGTCAATAGATAAGTTGTGACACATGAGGGGGTATATTTTTTACTAAATTCTAACACGACAAATGGACTAAGAGACCCCCTCTGAATCCATATGTTGTGTTAGATTTTAGTAAATTGTACAAATTCATTGTGAAAACTATAATTTTCCATTGTTGGAGTGACACAACTAAAAATAACCAAAAAATGACCCATTGTTATGTGGTTATTTTTAGTCTAGATACCCCGTGACCAAATTTGGCCATTTCTCTTGGTATTTTTCAGTTTAGTTTTTCACGTGACGAAAAGTGGTCATTTATCCCTTGAAAAAAACTATGGTGACCAAAATTTTTGGTCTCTTGGTCACTAATTTCTCATTTTTCACTAGTTCCTCCACTCTCTCTCACTCCCCAACTCATCCAACTACACCTAACCCACACCCCATATCTATTCCCGAACGCCCTTTATCTCTCACACACACTCACTCTATCTCTCGCACACATCCACATGTCACCCCATACCACTAATACCCCCATCCACTCTATCTCTCTCTCTCACACACATCCCTATGTCATCCCACTACCACTAAGTTACATCCCCCCTTCTCTCTCCCTCTTTTCCATTAACATTCCCCCTAACTCATACTAGGCCCCCCTCTCCCTCGCAACTCTTATTTACTCATAATAAACCCCACCCACTATCTCTCTCTCCCTACCCCATCACTCTTACTAACCCTATTATAGCTGATTTTACCACACTTGGTGAATCACACTTGTGTGGCCTTCCTCTATCCCTCTACAGACTCTTTAGACCCCATGGACCTTTTTTATACCTTTGATGTTTCCAGGATCATCCCCAAAAACATGCTTAAATGTCTATACGTTACTTTTAAACCCTTTCTCCCATATATACACGAGTTTGACCCCTAAAACCACGTACATCGGGATGTGTGCAAAAGGAAAAATTCTTTTGGACTTTTCCTTGATGTGGATCTGACTCACTTGTCTCCTGGCCTTCCATATGCCTTGAGATCACTCGGATTCGACCCTTCATTGCCCCATTGAAGAGCTATATAAGGAACCCTTTGGATACGTTGAAGCATATATGAGAATTGAGAGCAAAGAAACTATAGTCCATTGTTTCCAGAACTTATACTTGAGTCTGCATCCCTTTGTACCTTGGAGCACTTAGGTGTTCTTCCCAAGATTTCCTTTTGCTTGTGAGCTTGCTATCAAGAGATGGAGGATTGAAGTGGTGGAGGCCAAAGTGGGGGATTCGGTTTCTCTGATTCTGAGACGTGCCAACATAGGTTGTATTCATTGTAATCTCTGATTTTATATTAATAGAAATATATTTTCCTGTCCAATAATGTATGTTTGAATGAATATTTTATCCATGCATGATTTCAAATGCTTATACATTATTGATTATATATGCAAGGGTAGATCTAACACCAATATATATAGCATGCTTGTCTTGTTTAGTGATTGTTGAGGGAGTAATTTATCAATTCAAGTTGGAGTTGGAAAGCTCAATGGGGTTCTACACCAATTGTCTAGAATAAGGTACCAATCGAGATCCTTTAGTGTTAGATATTTGATTTCTCTTTCATGTTGGAAAAGATTGATTTTTGGAGTCAAGTTGTCTGTTGTGGTACCCCAAGCCATAGGAATTTCTCTCTGTAACAGAATTGGTGACTCCACTGGGGAGTTCCTAGTAGTTGTCCTTTAGGGGTTTCTATCAGCATTCAATGATTTTGAATTGCTCTTATTTCTCTGTTTCTGTGTCGGGTCTGGGGGCATGTTTGCCTAGTAGTGTCTGATTAGTGTGAAGTTTGTCTCAGTTTATCTGTTTACCTTTATTTTTATGCTCTTTTCTTCTGGTACGTGAGATTTTAACTCACAGTTGCGTATATACGTGGTTTTTACTACTATATCCACGTACGTATGCGGATTTACTGTGAACAGTCGTGTATGCCCTTATTTTTTCCTTCTAGAGGAAGATTGATTGTTACTGGGTGAATTTTGATGATTGTTGAGTCTCCTATGACACTGATAGAGTCTGTATACACTGTTTCTGACGAGAGACACTTTTTTTTAGGGTAAATTTCTTTTTAAAAATTGTTCTTGTCATTGCATTTTTCGATTTTTTGTTTTGGGATTAGTGCATTAGATGTCTTTTACCTTAGTACTTTGAGTGAGTGCTGTTTGATTGTGCTTTCTGAGTTTGGGGGTAGTAGAATCATTCTTTTGCTTTAGTATCTCATTTTTATTTCAAAAAATCCAAAAAATATTTGCTTCTTTGCATCATTATGCATTGCACTTTGCATTTCGCATGGTACTTGCACTATGTTTGCTTTGAAGTATTAGTCAAGATTTCATATAGGAACAATTGTACTTATCATTTGAAGAAGTTTTTTGCATTTGACGTAGTAGCATACCCTGTTTTTCATTGGACACAATGCATTTGCATTGATTTTTAGGTGTGCATTTTGCTTCATGTTGCGTCATAACACCATTGGTTGCACGGCCATCTACCTCTTTTGAGTAATAAATCCAAATAAAATTAATGCTTAATTAAAATGGATTACACTATTTTATTTGATAGGGTACACCAATAAAATTAGGTTTTAGGGTCTTGGAAAAGTTCATTGTGAGTAAATTCTCCAAGACCACTAAACAACAACATGTATGTGTCTGTCTAGGTGAGAGTGTGAAATCCCTTGATATAATTAGTGTTTCTCAGGATCCTCCTCTCCAAAGGGAGTTAAGCATGAGGAAGTGTGAGAGGTTATTGATTGGGATGACCCCTAGTCATAACTGAGTAGCAACGGAGATATTTCTAGGATTGTATTCGTATCCGGGGGCTCTTTCAAGAGTTTTGGGATTTGCTACCCTACCCATACGGTCAATATCGCCTGCGACAGTCCACCTGAGCATTGATTATATTGAGTTGACCTTAGATGCCTTACCTAGGATATCGAGGGGGTACTTTGTAGGGGTTATTCTGCAGGTGTCCTGGCTAGGTTGGGGTCAGACAGCATAGTCACTTTACACGTTGAAGTTGAGGGCCACAATAATTGGTTACGAAGATCCACTTATTGTGTATGGGAGTCTCAAGCCTCTCCTAGGAAAGACATACCTGCTTTATTCGGGAGCTCACTTATCCTACCCTTAATTGCTTGTGTTTGGCTTTATATTTTATTGGTGTATGCTCTATGCACGTTAGCTTGCGTAGGGTTTGCGTGATTAGAGAGTCTTTTACATTTTTTCAGTCATTGTGGATTCGGGTGTGGCTCCTCGTCGTTCTTGTCATTTATCAGGACTTACACCTTCTACATCTCCTCCTCCTTTAGGAGAGAGAAACAGATAGTCCAAGTGGACTATTTCACACATTGATTCACACACAATGGGAGATCATGGAGATGACACTCCTAAGTTTCCTTCTCCACTTCGCGACATGGAGGACGAAGAGTTTAATACTACATTTGATCCTTCACCTGATATGGCTGCACATTCTGGGTTTGATCCTTCACATGATAGACCTACTCACTCTAGGTATGATCCCTCATTCACAGGTCATCGGTATTGGATGTCGGGTGACGAGACTCATCATGCACCTGCAAGCACTAGTTATGGTAGTCATGGTATGTCTTGTATCCCCACACATGATCCGACATTTCATGTCGGTTCGGAGTTTGAGCTTAATACTATTCCTGGGGGCACTCCTATTCCTTACCATGCGGATAGGTTTGGGAGCACGAGTCACATTACACCTTCCATCCTGGTGGTGGAAGCTACATCACATATTCCTCCTAGACCTAGTCTTAGTTATCCTATTAAGATACAAAATCCAAGACGAGTGACCATAGGGAACACTACATACATAATTTCACACGTCCCTTCATCCTCTATTCCTTGTTCTTCAAATGCTATTCCTCCCCCTCATTCACGTGGTCCTTTAGGCCGGAACGTTGCTACAATTCATGTCCGCACTGCTGCTACTCGCACAGTTGTGTCTCAGAGTCAAGCACCTCTTGTTGTTTCGGGAGGTCGTATTCCTGCTTCTCGAGGTCATGTTATTACTTCTGGAACATATATTCCTACTTACGGAGTGTCTCATGGGACATCTTATGGGATGTATTATGGACCTTTTTATGGGATGCAGTATGGATAGGGTTATTCACCGTATGGGTACGGGTATCAACAACCTGCTTACTCTCTGAATTATGGCTTTGTAGCTCCACATAGTCAAGGAACACCACATTATGGTGCTTCTATGCCACCCTACACAGGTCAAATGAGAGGAGGTCACTATGGCCAAGGCCATTGTGGTTACGGTAATTAGGCTTATGTGAACCAAAACTATCAAGGAGTGGGGCATTGACTTGCTCATCCTAGGATCCCTTTCCTTGCAATGCTAAATATTCTTGACTTGTCGAGAGTGATGAACGATCTTGTATCTCATGACCCGGCTTGGACGGTTGTCCCTAATAAGCTTCCCTCCGACATACCCAAATTCGAGGGAAAACCAAGAGAAGATCCGAGTGAACATGTTACTACATTTCACCTATGGTGCTCTTCAAATTCCTTGCATGAAGATTCGATCTGTTTACGGTTGTTTCAACGCACCCTTACAGGGCCTCTCATGAAATGGTATATAGAGTTAGCTAGGGGGGCATTCACTTTGTTCAATGACCTAGCTATGAATTTTATTAACCACTTCCAGCTACCAGTGCGTTATGACGTTGGTATGAAAGTCTTGTCGACATTTCGGCAGGATAAAGCCACGCATATCTCGGACCATATCCAAGAGTGGCATAGAAGGAAGAGGTTGATTAAAGCATTCCTACTGCCGGAGTTTCTCCTTGAGTGGTTCCTTAAATCATTATTTCCTTATATAGGGAAGGATGTTTCCACATATGGAGTTCAGAGCGAGGAACAAGCCATTTTTAGGGCACAAGAATTAGACTTGATTTATGCTCAATCTGGTTTGTTATAAGAGATTATTCCTAATGCTCTGCGTTCTAGTTTCGACCCTAATGTTAAACCTGGACCACATGCCAATGGCATTGTTGGTTGTATGAGTTCCAATCCTGTGGATTCGGTTGTGAAACAAGTCAGTCAATTATCTATCAACCAATCTACCTCAAGACAAGCCACGGCTTCATCTCAACCCACCCAAATGGTGAGTGCGATTTCGGTGCAATCGTTGAACGACAAGGGTAAGAAGCAGCCCGAAAGGAAGAAAAAGAAGGGTGAAAACAATCATAAGGGTGGGAATAGGAATGAAAATGCTAAATCTAATGACAAGAATGCCTGAAATGCTGGGGGGGACAAGAAACCTAAACGTAAGGTTAATTTTCCTTGCAAATTGTGTAAGGAAGATCACCTCACTCACTTGTGCCCTCGGATTGATGAAGTCTCGAGATTCATAGCACAGGGCCCAGCTGCGTTGACTAACCCCTTACCACATAATAAAAACATGAACTTGAGGACCCATGATCAGTCTGGTGGTGATCAAGATCCACCGGTGGTTAGTGGTCATGGTTGCATCAATATGGTCCATGCTACTAAAGTTGTGACTCATGCGAAGGACTATGGTTCATCACAACCTGACCTTGGAAAGGAACCTGACCCACCTAGGATTCCTTTGCATATTGAAAAACCTATGGATAAACCTGAAGTTGCACCTCACATTCCTAAGGGAGTCCTTAAGCGTTTGGGGCATAGTCCTAATGCCCAAGCCACCCAGAACTGTGCTGTTGTCGAGGATTTGGGCCGCACTCCTTGTGCAATGTCTGCACTTGAAGTACTTCAGAGTTGTCCTTCGCAAAGGAATACTTTTCTTTCTTCCCTAGGTGTGAATGATGATAATTCTTCCTCCATGATCAAATTTGAAACTACGGGACTTAAGCCTCGCTTACCTTACTATGTGTCTCTCTTGATTCATGTAGAATGTCTTAACATGACCATCAAGCGCACTATGATTGACGAAGGCACTACTACTTCCTTGATGTCTTTGGCATGTTGGAAGGGTTTGGGTTCCCCCGAGTTGTCTAAATATGGTACCATGTTGATTTCTTTCAATGGAAGATCGTTTCGACCACATGACATTCTTTGTTCTATTAAATTCCATTTGGGAGGGAAAACCATTGCGATAGAGGTCAAGGTGGTTTATGCATCCCTTGACTACAATTTGTTGATGGATATGAATTGGATGTACAGTATGCAAGCCATAGATTCTTCTCTATTTCGAGTTGTATGCTTTTTCGTTTAATGGAAATATAGTTACGATTGATCAAATGTCATTCAAGAATATGCCGGTTACCGTATCTTCAGGAGCTTCCATTCCAATTGTAGAGCACTTTCTGCTAACAACTGGGAGTGTGGTTGTGGGCATGTATCCATCCCTTATGGGAATCTTTAGTTGTCCAGCACCTATCCTGAAGATAGGGTCTAGTTCCAGTGAGGCTTCGACATCTATGAGATCAGTGTCTTTTCACACAACTTATATGGAAGATCCTTGGACTATTCCTACACCGAGCCCTTCAAATGATCCCATCGAGACAGATGTGCTATTTCCTGAAACTATGATAGCTTATAAAGCTAATATTCCATGTGTTGCAGAGCCTACTCCTTCCTCTTCACGAACGGAGGAGGAGGACCTGTATGTACTACCTGCATGGGCAGTTCAGTCTTCTCACACAGATGACTACCTTGATAGGGTTTTTCCTTCTGATGAGGCTATTATTGAGGCTATGTCTAGGGTTGAGCCACCTTGGGAAGAATTGTATCATAGATATTATTTTCTCCCCGAGGTTGACTATTTAGATTGTGAAGACTATATGGAGAATATTAGTGAGAGAATTGGTAGTCCCATGGTTACGTTAAGCTCTCTTGGTCTGATGGCTGATGGAAACATGGCAAATATATATCCTACCATCCCTATCAATATCTCTCGCGATCTTGGAAAGATTGAGAATGTATATATTCGGGCAGAATGTTCCCATGCTGAGATTCAAGAGTACACTGAGCTGTTTAAAGAAATTTGTGATATCTTTTCTTGGTGTTACAATGAAATTCTAGGTATTGACCCTCACATTCTTGAACATGAGATTAAAACTTATCCCAATGCTAAGCCTATTTGACAACACTTGCGTGCAGTGAATCCTAGGAAAGCACTCATGATTAAGGCAGAGATAGAAAAACTGTTAAATGCCAATTTTATCTATCTCGTTCCCTTGATGGAGTAGGTTTCAAACCCCATTCCAGTTGATAAGAAGCAATGAACAATCTGCATATGTATTGATTTCCATGATTTGAATCATGCCTATCCTAAGGACAATTTCCCTACACCATTTATTGATCAAAATTTGGATGAGTGTGTGGGAAGCAAGGTATTCTCCTTTATGGATGAATTTTTCGGGTACAATTAGATACAAATTAAACCTGAGGACCAACATAAGACTGCCTTTATTTGTCCTTAGGGTACCTTTGCATATCGAAAGATTCCTTTTGGCCTTAAAAATGATGAATCCACTTTTCAACTGGCTATGACCTTGATCTTCCATGATCTCAAATCAATTATTGAAGTCTTTTTGGATGACCTTGCTACTCACTCTCGTATGAGGGTGCATCATTCCTACCATTTGAAATTAGTGTTCGAAAGGTTCCGCCATTACTTGGTCAGGTTAAATCCTCATAAGTGCATATTTTGCATGAAGTCTGGTTTCTTATTAGGGTTCATTGTCTCCAAGGAGGGTATAAGAGTCGACCCTTTGAAGGTTGAGGCAATACCTCAATTGTCTCGTCTAAAAAATATTAGACATCTTCAATGTTTGCAAGGCATGGCAAACTTCTTATGGAAATTCGTTGTCAATTTTGCCAATTTGACTAGAGGCTTTATGCGTCTTTTGAAGAAGGACACCACCTTTTGTTGGGATGAGTGAGCCGAGGATTCTTTCGATGCACTTAAATGAGCCTTAGCATCGGCCCCGGTGATTATTCCACCCAACTATAGCTGTGACTTTCTACTTTATGTGGCCACTTCCATTGAGAAGATTGGTATGGTTTTGGTTTAAGAAGATGAGGAGATCCAACAGCATGTCATATATTATCTGAGCCAAAACCTTATAGACACGAAGATCTATTATTCCCATGTTGAGATGCTTGCTTATCTACTGTACATGCGGTTCAACAATTGAGACATTATATTCTCCTTCTCTAGACCTTGGTTGTAGCCCATGTCAATCCATTTCAATTCGTCCTCACTAGAAGGATGATTGGGGGAAAGTATAATAAGTGGATTGTCATCCTGCAAGAATTTGATCTTGAGTTTGTTTCGGAAAAATTTAAGAAGTCGTTAATTTTTGCAGAGCTTATATTGGATTTCCCAAGTGAGGAGGAGGAGAAGGTTTGTCAAGATACATTTTTCGATGAGCACATATTCTTAATCTCAAATTTGGATCCATGGTATGGAGACATTATCATATATTTACAAAAATTGAAGGTCCCTACTCACCTCTCATTGGATAAGCGACGACGTATATGTCACGTATGTGCGAATTACCTCATAGTGGATAACACATTGTACCACCGTGGGGTAGATTCCATTTTACGTCATTGTTTAACTCATGAGGAGGCCGAGCTTGTGCTGAATGATTTCCATGGAGAGGCTTGTGGTGGTCATTTATCTGGGCTTTCTACAACCCAAAAAATCTTGAGAGTGGGTTACTTCTGGCCGTTTATCTTTAAAGGTTGTGTCAACACGGTCAAGAATTGCCATCCTTTCCAGGTGTTTGCACGTAATATGCACTCGCGTCCTACCTTGTTACATCCCATTATCACCGCCAGTCCCTTCACTATGTGTGGGCTTGATTTCATGGATTGCAACCCAGCTTCAGCTGGGGGGAATCATCATATCATAGTGGATGTTGAATACTTCACGAAATGGGCTGAGGCTATTCCTACAGTTAAATCCGATAGTGAGACAGTCATGCACTTCATATTCAACAAGATTATTACTCAGTTTGGTATTTTGAAAGAGCTTGTCACTAACCATGGAAGGCACTTTCAGAATCATATGATGGAAGAGTTGGCCTTGAAGTTAGGGTACAAGCAAGAACATTCCTCCTCTTACTACCCTCAAGCAAATGGATAAGTTGAAGCAGGGAACAAATCACTCAATTCCATTCTCCAATGAACCATCACACAAAGCAAGACCAATTGGCACATTATATTGTATCCTGCTTTGTGGGCTTATAGGACCATGGTTAAGACTGCCACTAATTTTTCTCCATATCAGCTTGTACATGGGGTGGAGTCTGTATTTCCGGTTGAATGTGAAATCCCTTATTTGAAGCTAGCCATAGAACTCTTACCGAAAACTTTCCCATTGGAGGAGCTTTTGGTCCATTTAGTGCAGCTTGATGAGCAACGCCGAGATGCTTTAGTGGCTCTAGAAGTGAATAAGCGTCGTGTTAAGGTCCAATATGATAAATCTATCTATCCAAGGAGGTTTAGTGAAGGAGATTTGATCCTTTTGTGGGATCAAGATAAAGAACCCTTGGGGGTAGGCAAATTCAACCCCATGTGGCATGGTACTTACGTGGTTAAACATGTGTTAGAGAAGGGAACTTATGAGCTAGTATATTATGAGGGGATGGCCTTGGCGGAGCCTAGAAATGGGCTCTATCTTAAAAAGTACTATGCATGATTTTCAGCCAAGGATGACTATTGTATATTATTGTACAACATTTTGCATAGTTAGGTCTTTCTTATGCTGATTGGGTTTGTTGATTAGCTTTCATTTCTTATGACAAATGTCAATGAAGTCTTCCATCTATATAGGATTCATGGATGGTGCAAGCCGTCACACTAAACACTCAGCCTCTACTGCTTGGGTGATTTAAACTCCTACGGGTTAGGTATTCTCTTCAAGAGGTGCATGTTTATGGCCATCTTCAAACAATGTTGCTGAGTATATTGCCATTATTGAGCTTCTATGGGATGCCATTGCACATGGTTTTCTCTCTCTTGAGGTACGTCTTGACTCGGAGTTAGTAGTGTCATAGCTTAATGGCTTGTATCATGTTAGAGATCCAAAATTATTATGGAGATTCTTACGTGTGAGATTGTTAGAATGGAAATTCAACAATATAACATACATACATGTTCCAAGAATTAATAATCAAGTTGCTAACTCATATGCTAACTATGTGTTAGATTGGCATTTGTTGCATAGGCAATAAGCTCATCACAACATACTTTTTACACAGTAGTACAAAATGTATCACTCCCAAGTATCTAAGCCTATGGAGGAGGAGGGGGGTTCTGATCATGGAATGTCACCATGGCTCTAGCTAGTTGTCGAAATAACCGCACCCATGCTCGTGGTACACCCACCACCTGGTGCTACATGGCCTAAGGCAAGTCCTTGACTTCCACCATGGGTACTCTGTGTGTCATCCTCATGAAGTTGGTATGAATGATTTGGAGCGTCTGCTCCGCATCCACACCCGTAATGTCATCTCTTATTCCCCTCCGTCTATGACAAGGGAAGCCTTCAGGCCATCATGGTCCTACATATGCATGCATATGATAGGATGTCATTTTGTGTTGTCACCCAAAAACATGTCTTTTGATTCCATATAATAAAAAAACACAAAAAAATTAAATAACTGAAAAACCTTAAAAAGAGGGCTGGGATTCGTTACCAATGTCATCATATGCTGATCCTGGTGGTAATGGAATGTCGGTCTCCTCGAAAATATATCCCCACATAGGGGTAATCATCGATGGAAACTATCTGTCATCGTCACCATGGAAAGAAATCAGCTAGATAGGGGTTGGACACCCTACCTCCACCCAGTCTGCACATTGCATCTGCCCAACGCCATTGGGCCATATATTGAACCCTGTGTAGAGGAATTTCAACTCTAGGGCTCAATCCCAAAACACGCTCAAAGAAGAACATGGTCAGTATGCTGCTGAAACTAAAGTTTTTCACCCGACCCATCTTGCATTCGTTGAGCTATTGTTTCATGTTGCTCAATAAGGTCGTACTCCAGTCATAAACTGTGGGCCTCATACACTCCACTACATAGAACATCAAATCCTGTGAGGCCTGGTGGAGTGAGGCTAGCCCCGCTATCCTTCCTAGTGTTAGTAGAATGGCCTTTATGCCTAGCACCTGTATGGAGTTAGTTGGGATTTGACTACCGACCTTCTCCATGTCTGGATAACAATACACTACTATGTACTCATCTATGGTGAGGCCACCTTCAGGCCCACGAGAGCGTAGTTTCACCACTTCCCCCCATTGGGAAAGTCCAGTAATAAAATATATGTCCTCCACTTCTATGGTGAGGGACATCCCATCTATCTGGAAAGACTCTAAGTCTGGATCTTAGTAGTCTACTAGCATCTGCAGCAGTCTTGGTTCGGCCCTTAAGACACCAAGAAACCAAAACTTGTAGAGCCCGCATGCACGTAAAGCTTGTTGAGCCATTAGATCTTCCCTTACTACCTCTTCTACATCCCCGTGTTCACGTTCTCTCCATTCTAGAACCATCCTGCACATTGAATTCAAGTTTAAGTCATTAGAACACTTAAAAAACCTTGAACGCAGCCTCATACATGACTATTTCCTAAACAGCCATGTATGTACACGACTTTGAGGACCTTTTCCATGTATATCCAGTCCTATACGTGGAAAAATCCTAGATTTCCACACAGACCGTGGTGCGCACTTTATAGTGGCCTAGAATCCTGATTTGACCATGGAAAATTGTAAAATTTGCATGAAAATGAAAGAGCAAGGCATGGGTAATTACCTGGAAAAAATGGTAGTGGATTCTGCTAGCTGGATCTTCCGGAATTCACTATTGTAGTTCTGAGCTCAATTTGGTAAAAATTTCAAATGTTATATAATGTTTTGAATTTTTTACTATTTATAGAAAATTTTCAAATTTAAGAAAAATTTTACCCACTTTTCTATAGTTTGGACCATTTCTAATCCTATTAGACTGTTTTTTGACTAATATGTGATGTAGGAGACCTTTTTGAGTGTCATTTTGACCGTTTTTTTCACCCATTCGTACCGATATTAGGTATGATGTTTAAACTAGCATATAGGTTAGCTTTCACCACCGTTTGCATTTTGCATGACCTTATGACCATTCCATTATAACCTTAGATACGAACCCATTCTATCACATCACGGAACCTTCTTGCTATTTTAGAAGTGGCATGATGTGAATGGTAAAGCTTGACCTTACATGAGTACCCTAGTCAGCGCTTTATTTGCATTTGGTGCCCATGCCAACATTTTGTCTTTTAAGGTGTGGGATTCCATTGTATAGTATTTCCATGACATTTCGCAAGAGCCTCATACTCCTCTTGATCTTTTGTTGGCCTATTTCCCCCGAAATCCCTTATGTCAAGTTGTAATTGCATCTTCATGAGCTTTGCCTACCTTCTTGAGCCTTATTCCGGCTTCCCTGTCTTTGAGTATCAGCCATATAGCCTGAGCTTGTCTCATGTTTAGCCACGCAGAGCCATTTTTATATCCTTTGCAGCTTTATTCCCTTTTTACTTGGAAGGGACTTTCCCTCGAGTGTTGCTATCCTACACATGTATTCTTGCATTGAGCATAGGTATGTTCCACTGCTTGGAACTAGTTTGTTGACCAATATGACACTCGTCTCCTCCTAGTTTGTAACTATAAAGAAGTTTTATTATTTTTCAAGCTTTTTAAATATTTGAAAAAGTCCAAAAGAAATTAAAAAAACCAAAAAGCCGGACAAGGAAAGATGTTATCTTTGGCAGCTATCGAGTCGTGTCACCTTCGAACAGAGCATTGTATATCACATCCATTGGTTGGGTTTATAGTTTGACTTTAGGAGCTGTACTCATTTATCTGAGTTTATCTCCATCGAATGGTTAAGCTTCCAGTCCCTATGGAGCCTCTGACGATGCCTGCTGTGTCGCAGAGATGTCCCCATTTTGTATATCAATTCTATGTTGCCTACATTTAGTCACCATTCACCGTTATGCTCTTGTTCGAAGGAAGTTGAAACCCGAGTCAGCCATTCCTTAGTTATCTTGACTTTGCATGTCGACCATTCCCAATACAGTTACTGGTTCATGCACCTTATGATCGAGTCCTTCCACATTATACAGCTTTGCTGAGTACCTCGTGTTGGATGATCGGAGATGCCTTAATGTTCTTCTTCCAACAGATTTCATCCCATCAACTTCAGATCATTTATTCCAGGATTGGAATCTAGAGTCATTTTTGAGTTCCTTGAGACTTGTAGTCATCAGTGGCAGGTTCTCTCGCCATCGACAATTATTTGGGAATACATCAATGTCCCCTAATCGATGGATTCTCTCAAGTGTTCGAACTCAACACATTTATTCACACTTGTTAGTTTTCACTCTAGTACCTTGATTCCCATTATCATTATTGGTGGGTGATCTCGTGTCTGTTAATGGTATACATCAATGACCGGTAATCAGATGATGGACTACTATGTTTGACATCAACATCTCTATTCACATTGTAGGACATGTACTCATAGTGGTTTGTGTAGAAGACCTTCCAGCTTGGTGGCATATCTTATGTGCTACCTCCTTGATCGTGCCAGTGTTCATGAGATTTTAGCTCTCGTGACTTGATTCCAGAATATGTCAAACATTTCTAGCCATTATGGAAATCTTAATCCATTGTATATCTTCAGCCATTATGGAGATCATGATCCTTTGTATATCTTCATCATGGAGATTGTAATCTATGTATATTGTATGTGGCAATGACCACTTATGTCATATCTTGTATCATGCCTATTCATGGACATTGTACTCTTATGTATCCGAGACTGCTATATGTATTTACAGTTATATGCAGAGTTATATCATTGTACTATGCTAATTGGGTGGCTGGTCTCCATTGGGTTCTTCATCACTCCACTTCTGGGATGGACTTATAATGTATTTCAGCCATCGTATGACTCCTCTAACCTCACACATTAGGGGGCATCTGTTATAGCTGATTTTACCACACCTGGTGAATCACACTTGTATGGCCTTTCCCTGTCCCTCTCTAGACTCTTTAGACCCCATGGACCTTTTTTATACCTTTTATGTTTCCAGGATCATCCCCAAAAACATGCTTAAATTTCTATACACAACTTTTAAACCCTTTCTCACGTATATACGCCGGTTTGACCCCTAAAACCGTGTACATCGGGATGTGTGTAAAAGGCCAAATTCTTTTGGAATTTTCATTGATGTGGATCTGACTCACTTGTCTCCTTGCCTTCCATATTCCTTTAGATCACTCGGATTCAACCCTTCATTTCCCCATTGAAGAGCTATATAAGGAACCCTTTGGATAGCTTGAAGCATATATGAGAATTGAGAGCAAAGAAACTATAGTCCATTGTTGCCAAAACTTATACTTGAGTTTGCATCCCTTTGTCCCTTGGAGCACTTAGGTGTTCTTCCCAAGCTTTCCTTTTTCTTGTGAGCTTGCTATCGAGAGATGGAGGATTGAAGTGGTGGAGGCCCAAGTGGGGGATTCAGTTTCTCCGATTCACAGACGTGCCGATAGAGGTTGTATTCATTGTAATCTCTAATTTTATATTAATAGAAATATCTTTTCCTGTCCAATAATGTATGTTTGAATGAATATTTTATCCATGGATGATTTCAAATGCATATACGTTATTGATTATATATGCTAGAGTAGTTCTAACACCAATATCTATATCATGCTTGTCTTTTTTACTGATTGTTGAGGGAGTAATTTATCAATTCAAGCTGGAGTTGGAAAGCTCAACAGGGATCTGCACCAACCATCCAGAATAAGGTACAAATCAATATCCTCTAGTGTTATATATGTGATTTCTCTTGCATATTTGAAATGATTGATTTCTGGAGTGAAGCTGTCTGTTGTGGTACCCCAAGACATAGGAATTTCTCTCTGTAACAAACCCCTTCTCCGCTCTCTCTCACTCCCCAACTCATC
>LPNX011162464.1:200153-241396 GCA_001517045.1 Pseudotsuga menziesii | reverse complement strand
ATATATATATGTATATATATATATATATATATGTATATTGTATATATATATATATATGTATATATATATATATATATATATTGCATGTATTGCATAACACTTGTGAAGGAATGCTCAACTACATTGCCACTAACATCATCTAGAGACTTTATTCATAACATTTTGTGTAGAAAGACAGAAGGTTGCACATTTTATCAAAGTCTTTGCATAGCTGGGACATTCCCAAGGTGTATTGGAATGGATTTTTTGGACAAATGCATACGTATGATATCGGTGGAGGGAATGGAAGAAAAACATACTATTGGTCACCTCTCAAGTTAGTAATGTGTTCCTCAATAGTATTTTTTTCTTCATGTATTGCTACTTCATATATATAACAACCTATTGGCTTGTACATGTTTATTGTTGATGTACTAGGTACAAATTTGAAACTTCATGGAGGAATTATTTGAAAAGACACAACCGTATGTAGAGCATGTACATGTGGCTCATTAGAAAGGTGAGAAGTTTAGAATGGGTAGGAATACATTTCATATTGGAACTATGTTATCAATGGTTAATTTTGTGGAAAACTACACTGTTCAACCATAGAACGAAATTCAGAGTCAATATTATCACCTAGACTAGGTCATCGTAATGGTCCATATCACCTATAGACATGGGGAAAATAGTAATGATGAGAAAAGAGTTATATTTAAGGAGTATCACTTTTACATAAGTGATGATAGGTGTCATGACTTGGATTTTGTAAAACACAAGTTTCAATTGTTCTATGATCACCTGAAGGATAAAAATATATTGATGGAACAACATTGGATTTGGTCTTACGGTTGTGTGGGGCAATTCAAAAAAAATTGTGCCTTGCAATGGTTGTGTATTCTCCAGAAGAGGCACAAGGTTCTACAAATTCGGAACTATTTTGAGACCAGACATGAAAAAGGGGAACATGATCGCACATGTGCATGCATCAAGAATTCATTACGTGGGAATGAAATGAAATTTACATCTATTTTTCTTATCCAAGATGCAAATACCATTGTTTCATCGTACTCTTCAATAATGGGGTAGAGAACCAGAAGGAAAGGAGTCCAATCATCTCAAAAAGCATAAGTGTAGATATATTTTTCGGAGTTGGTTGATGTAAATTGATCACACCTATATGAGTGTAGTACCATCCAAGGAACTCATGTATTCCATTAAGTTAGAACGCCAAGAAATACTATAGTTGAAATGTATATAAGGAAACTCTCATGTTCTTGATATCCATGTAATAGTGGTCAATCGGACAATTGTGAATCCATAGATTGGGTTGAGAGCTGAGATCATATATCACTCTGCATTGGTCGATAAATAACTGCAAAATTATTCCAGTTGGAGGAGGACCTGTCGATTATTTCACCTGACTATGACCACATATCATATCTCGTACAACCAGGTTCGACTATTATGTTGATAACTTTGAAATGATTGACGACTAGTTGTGCTTAGTTAGCTAACTCCTAGTTCTGCACTTTATTTTATGTAGGGAACATATAAGCAGTGGTTTCCTTGAGAGGTAAATAATGGAACACTGAATACTGGCTGGCACGTTGCTTGGATAGGGAACATACCTTCATTGTCTCATTAAGCGACTCCGAGGGGAGTGATTTTCAAATTGGCTCGATGGTTATCAAAGGAGAATATTTGAAATAGGTTTCCCATAAAAAAAAAGAATTTTTTTTATCTATTTGAAGATTATAGACCAGGTCAAATTGTATACCATTATAAAAACTTAGTTATTGGCACAAACCTCTAGCTACAAAAATGTAAAGCAAGAACTCATCAAAGTCACGATACTTTTTTCCTTATTGTGAGCATGAGAGGCTAAAGGATATTGTTTCTATTAGAGGTGATCCTGATGGTCTAGTCAAATGACCAAAGCTAGGTAGTCAGGTATTTTGGTTTCATGGTCTCATTGATTATTTATATATATATAGATTGGAAGCTTGATAGATTGATAAATTACATAGACTTCTACAACTTGATAAACTACATATCATTCATCATGGATTTGTTGTAATATATTCATACTAAAATGACTCATGCCATATAGACCTAGATCATTATCTAGCACTATATTAGGGTTATGTCTATTGCATCGGCGTTGAATCTCGAAGTTGGTCCTATAAGGACATTATTCAACACCCCAATTTTTCATGGAACTTCCTAATCTAAGTGTTAAAATAAGGTATAAAAATATTCCCACACTTAATAACCCTGGCCAATCCTAGCTTACAAACCCTATAGCCAATCCTAGTAACCATAGTTTGTACCATAAACCCTAGTCTGAATTCTAAACCCTAGAAACCCTAGTTTATATCCTAGAGAATAGTTTGTCTTAGCTTCATGATCTAGTAAAGGTGAGGTACTGTAGCTGTTTGTGTTAGTGAACAACACTAATTGTATCTTATGATGGAGAGTAATTTTTAACATTGTCAAATGAAGCAAAATAAAAGTATCCACACGACATCCCACATCAACAACATCCATTATTGTCATACTACATACTACATACTACATCAATAGAATCAATTACATGACATACTACATCAAGATCCATTCCTTGTAACCCTAGTTTGTACTATAAACCCTAGTTTGAATTATAAATCCTAGAAACCCTAGTTTTTGTTCAAAATCCTAGAAAACATAGTTTGTACCCACTAACTATCATCTATAGATCACTAGTACCATTTATTTGATGTCACCATTGACCTATATCTTGTATCGAAAATTGGAACCTTAGAATGAAGGAGACCACTAGTATTTTAATAAAAAGAGATTGAAATAATAAGAATGACCTTAATAACATTGACTAAGACTCAAAGGTAATCACATTGATTGGAAGGAAGGGTAGTCATTTTGATTTGGATGAAGCTTGATCTCTTTTAATTTAGATAATGCAATTACAACTGTCAAGACTTGAATCCCAAGTTTGGTCCTATATGGACATTAGTCAACACCCCAAGTTTTCATGGAACTTCCTAATGCAAGTGTTAAAATTAGTTATAAAAATATTCCCATACTTAATGATCCACCGGAACCATGTTTTGATGCACGGTTGGAATTCAATGCCTCGGGTAGGGATTCAACAGATGACCCTAAAATCCTGTAGGAGGTGGGATTAAATGTTTCATAGAATGACCATCATGGATCGGATGGCCCTCTCCTCTGAGTGCATGGACAAGGGATCCTGTTTTAGGTCAATTTTGGAAACTAGGGTTTTGCTCTATAAGGGAATGGAAAATTTTTGCACATAGGGGTCAAATTTGAAAATTCCTTGACTATGAACATGTGGCTAGTGTTCCCATATGGAAGCTCCCTAAACACGCTTCCATGAACAACTGAAACCTTGTTTTGATGCATAATTGGAATTCTATTCCTCGGTAAGGGATTCAAGAGGTGTCCATGAAAACCTGAAGGAGGTGGGATTCAACGTGATGTATAATTATGATTGTGTCTTGGATCAATGAACTGTCAACTCCATGGGATTTAGGACATTGGGATAGTTCTAAGGGTGGCCCTCTCCTCTGGCCCCATGGACAAGGGATCTTATTTTAGCTCAATTTTGGAAACTAGCATTTTCCTTAGTAAGGGAGTGTGAAATTTTTGCACATAGGGGTCAACATTGAAAATTCCTCAACCGTGAATGTGTGGATAGTGTTCCCAAATGGAACCTCCGTAAAAACACTTGCATGAACCACAAAACCCTCATTTTGAAGCATGGTTGGAATTCTATGACTCGGCTAGGGATTCAACAGGTGTCCCTGAAATATTATAGGAGGTGGGATTCAATGAGTTATAGAATGATGACCATGGCTAAGATAAAATAACCATCGAATCCATTAGATTCAATACATCAGGATAGTGTTGGGGTGGCCCTCTCCTTTGGCTATATGGACAAGGGATCCCGTTTTAGGTCAATATTGGAAACCAAGGTTGTGTTGAGTAAGGGAATGTGAAGTTTTTGCAAATAGGGGTCAACTTTGAAAATACATCGACTGTGAAAGTGTGGCTAGAGTTTCCCTAAGTAACCTCTCTAAAAATGCTTGCATGACCCAACAGAACCCTATTTTCATGCATGGTTGGAATTCGATGTCACGTGTAGGGATTCAAGAGGTGTCCATGAAAGTCTATTGGAGATGTGCTTCAACATGCCATATAATGATGAACATGGATCAAATAAATGAACTATCTACTTTGTATTATTCAAGGGGTGGCCCTCTCCTCTGGCTCCATGGAAAATGTATCTTGTTTTAGGTCAATTTTGGAAACTAGGGTTTTCCTTAGTAAGAGAATGTGAATTTTTTGTACATAGGGGTAAACTTTGCAAATTCCTCAACCATGAATGAGTGACTAGATTTCCCATGTGGAACCCCCCTAAACATGCTTGCATGACCCATCAGAACCTCGTTTTGATGCACAGTTAGAATTCTATGCCCCGAGTAGAGATTCAACATGTGTCCATGAAAGCCTATAGGAGGTGGGATTAAACATGCTATATAATGAATAAATTGGCTCAGATCGATGAAATGCCGACTTCATTGGATTAAGTACATTGATATAGTGCTAGGGGTGTCCCTCTCCTCTGGCTCCATGGACAAGGGATCTCGTTTTAGGTTGATTTTAGAAACTAGGGTTTTTCTTAGTAAGGGAATGTGAATTTTTTGCTCATAGGGGTAAACTTTGCAAATTAATCAAATGTGAACATGTGCTAGTGTTCCCACATGGAACCTCCCTAAACACTCTTGCATGACCCACCAAAACCCATTTTTGATGCACGGTTGGAATTCTATGTCTCGGGTAGGGATTCAATAGGTGTCCCTGGAAGCATGTAGGTGGTGGTATTCAATGTTCCATAGAATGATAATCTTGGCTCAGATATATGAGTTTTAGAATCCATTGTATTCTAGACATAGGGATAGTTCTAGGGGTGACCCTCTACTCTTACTCCATGGACAAGGGATCTTGTCTTAGGTCAGTTTTGGAAACTAGGATTTTGCTCAGTAATGGATTGTGAAATGTTTGCACAGAGGGGTCAACTCTCGAAATTCCTCAACCATGAATGCGTGGCTAGTGTTCCCACATGGAACTTCCATAAAACAAATTGCATGAACCACCACAACCCATCTTTGATTCATAATTGGAATTCTATGCCCTTGTAGGGATTAAATAGGTGTCTTTGAAAGAATGATGATTGTTGCTTGGATATCTATGTTTGACTAAGAGTTACACATTGGATGCACACAAAATAAATATACCTTATTAGTACATTTTGTTCCTACTATTCCTCTTATAATCAAACTATTTTAGCATACTAATGGGAAAATTTTTACACTAGAGCATATAATAAATATAATTTAGAGAAATTTATTAAATAACGCTATGGAATTAATAGGGTAAAAAAGTACCCAAGAGTTTTATCACATTCATTATTAGTCACATTCATCACAAAAAGGTATTTGTCATGCAAAGGGTCGAGATAGATCAATAGGGTGTTGCTCATTCTCATTTTTCTTACAATATCTAGATATAAGAACTTTGTATTCAAGTCCAAGTCAATAAAATACAAACTTGTGGACTCAAGTTCGTCAATTTCATTTTAGAAACAATTAGAACAATACCAATGACTAATAATGCACAACTAATTAACAACTTGAGAATGGTCCTTTAAAGTATTCAAGTCATTTGTAATTATTTTTGGGATTACTTTTAATGTAATACCCTCTAAATTAATAATTTATTATTACTTCTGTTGAAAAAATAATTTGGATATTATTTTTGAAAGAAAAGTCAAGAATAAAACATTTTGTAATAAGACATTTTATTTAATAAAATATGTTGAAGGGGGAATAAAATTAGATATAGTTGTCAAGCAATGTTTTCTAACCCACAAGAGGAAAAGACATGTGGTAGAAGCCACTGAGTGAGAATTCAAGATACAGGAGGTGTCATGCCCAAAAATTAGGTCACAACTCCTAATTGAGTGTTAATGAGAAGGAGGCTCATAAATGAAGAAGTCATAGGAAAAATGCTATATATTAGTATGCCAATGAGAATCAAGAGGATAAAATTGGATAGGGATTAAATATGTGAATGCAAGAGATGGTGCATTGAAGAAATTTTCTCTCGTGGTTCAACGAACATGCTCAAGAGTTCTGGTGAAAGTAACTTGGCTGCTTTGGGTGCTGGTTGGGAGGAAAAACTTCTCAAGTTTTGTTTTCCCAGTTTTGGTTCCAGGTTCATAATTTATGTTTAAATGTTTTCATAATGTGTTTTAAATTCTAGATCTAAACAATATTAATGTAGAACCTAGCCTGTATCAGTTATCCTAATGATGATATGCTTGAATGTTTAGAATTATGATTTCTTTCAAAATTTGAATTCTTCACCTAATGGATTTGAAATCGTCTATAATTTATATCATGTATTCCTACATCTAATCGTTTATTTTATGTTTGTATCAATTGTTCCTAAATTATTCCTTATTGTGTAATTACGAAATGAAATGTAGACTGAATCTCTAATCATCCTAGAGTGTATCTATTTTTATCATATCTAGACCGATGTAACGATTTCTTAAAATATTTTGAGTATATACAAATAGAGTATAATCCATATTCCTACACAAATAGATGTATTAGGATATAATTCTTGTTCATAGTATATATTTGTATTATTGATATATATGAATGGATTCCACTTAAATAATATTAACATTATACAACTTATAGGATTCCAATTAAATTATTCGAACAAAATAAGGTTACAAAACTAACCGTATAAGTACAATGATGCTATCATAACTTACATATACATAAATAATCATATGAAATATTATAAATATCCCTTAATCAACTTAGTAAGAATATAGAAATATGAATCCAAAGCATGTACATAGGAAAAATAAATCAAGACGAAGGTTAAAGCATTTCGATGACCTCCAGGTTAGTCCAAGTACCGTAAATAGAATCTCAATTCGAATCCAAAACAAATTGAATGTTCAACTGCTAAAGATACACTCATAACTTAGACTACACTAAAAATATTGTGGGATGAAATCTCTTTCAGGTATTTAATTAACAATCCTATGATCAATTAAATCATAGATTTATAATTTATGAAATCACTTTCTATTCTAAGATGTTGTGAAAACAAACATATGGAACGCAGATCTTATTGTATTAATTTCACAAGGTAGGTGCGGGATAATAAAGAACAAATAAAATATTTTATTGACTGATATGATAGCTTTCATAGCTACATTCACGACATTGATATCACTCACAAAATCGTTATTGGTATCATCGATAGCCAAGTTTTAAAAACATAAAAATATTAAATTCAGCTTAGTATATCACAAACACTATGGGTCGTGTCAATAACCACAAAAAACACCCTTATTATAGGTTCATAAATCGACATCATGGCTACCCTAATTTATACAGAGGTAGATCCTTGAGAAAGCATTTAGTTATACCCATCATGTTCATCACATGATCCCAACACTCATATTTATTTAAACAAGGCTGCAACCATAAAACAAAGTGTAATTTTTCCTACAGTCATAATACCATCATCGATGGAAACCAAAGGTTTTAGCACAAAACAAACCACAAACAAATATACATAGTGAAGGAAAAAAAGGATAATTGGATATTACATAGCCAAATTTTATCGTTCCTTTCCTTTAGACTACATATGAATATAAAATCAAAATACCAATAAATTGTACGATAATAAGACACATCAAGGGAAACCAATCACTGTCAGGGTAAAATTTTAAATTTTACATTACATTAAAGTGTTGAGCCAGCACAAATCCAATAAGGGTTTTATTAAAGCATTTATACAATTCAAACCAAAGAACTTATCTTTTTGTCAATCTGGCTATCATTTGGAGTCCTCGCATCCTCTGCCCAGAATGACCTGCAACCATGATAGGGTTTGATCAGTATGGGTCCAATTCTAAAAATAAAACCTAGAGTTTAAACTAGGAATGAATGCAGACATTCCCTAGAAATTTGGAAACACAGGCATGGGAGGAGGTGACCCTATCGACTCCCTCTCCAGTTTTGAAACCTACAAATTTTCCAATTATAGCCAAAACAACATCATATTGAAACTTTTAAACCAAATAATGAACTTAAAGTGTATTTAAACCCTTACCTTGGCATTTGGTAGCGAGGGCTGGGGGTCATCTCCTCCAGAGTAACCTTATCCCTTTACATTCGGCAACCATCAAAAACTTTCCGTAACGTTAAAAAACAACTACTATAAACTCTTTTAAAGCGGATAGATAAGTTATCATGTCATTATCACCTATCAAAGAAGACTAGTCACATTGTAGAAATGTTTACAGGCTTGTCGTAGTTCTAGTGTTGAATGGTAGATGGTTGAGTAAGCTTGTGGAACTAGTTACCTCAGAAAGAACCAAGCCAAATCCATTAACATAGTAAAACCAGAGCAAGAATCAAACAGAACATAGATCAGCCCTCGACCAGCCTCTAACCAAAGAACACTACCAAATGAGAGCTAGGACAAAGTATAAGAGATTTTACAAATCCATATGAGACCATATGATCTCACCATTGAAGTGTAGGGCTGAGATCAAATTAACATTCCAACTCAGAGCCTTGTTGCACTGTCAACTCACAGCCATGACAACTCATTAAGTCAACCAAGTATTATAATAAATCACATATAAAACATCATTACAACACTAATCATTGGCTACCTTCACAAAAATATTTGAACCCAAAATGCGATGACATCCGACATAAAGTATGTTTTTGTTGATTTACAATGATGAAAAGTACTCTACCTTCTGATTTCTTTAATCATCGTCGAATTCTCGACATCCTTAGTGTAGGTTTTTTTACAACACTTTGGAACACTATGTCCTCGGATATGCGATATATGTGTCTCTAATTTGCGATGGATGTGGTTCGAATTTGCGACGACACTTGGAGTCTGAGTCATCGATTATCCGACAATAGTGTGTCAAATTTAAAACGGATGGGTGTAGAATTTGTGAGGACACTTAGACAATGAGTCATCAGGTATCCAAAAATAATGTGTCAAATTTTTGACAACATTTGGAGGATGATTCATCAGATTTTTGACGTCCTTGGAATATTTTTTGAAATAATATAAAGACGCATTTCAAATAGTTAAAACCCATATTTCCAAGGATAACTAGGTTCATATTGTCGGATATTCAATGCATGAAAAATTATAAATATAAACATTTTTTAACATTCTGACATGTTTTCTATAGAAACGACAGACAATTTGCGGAAAATATTTATTCCTCGATGGACGGTTTAAGGAATTGTTTTATTCTTCAACAGGTTGTTGTAGGAATTTTTTTTTCTTCGACAGACAGTTTGTGGGAATTTTTTATGTCCAGAACATAACCCTAGAAGATGAACTATCATAAAGTTTGTGTCCCCAAGGTGGTAAGTTAAACAGTCAACTTCCCGGGGTCATAAATTTTGCATACGATATGCTATTGGACATTTGATAGATCGTTGGAAAGGTCTATCTAAGATTTACAATTTTTCATCAGCCAAATGCATGCTAATGGAAACCATTTGGCCCTCGAATCGCCAAAAAACATCGTCTACGGCCTCAAAACAACCCTGAAATTTTGGGACCCAAAAAACCGTAGAAAAATAACTAGGAAATTGACACAATGTACAATTTTTTTGAGACAGTGGAATAGGTGGGTGGTCACCAATCTCCATCTGGATCAATCCTCCCTCCTTAGGAAGCAATGGCCTCCATTACCTCAAATCCTGTATCATATATCGAATGGTGTGGTGAGATGATCTCTTGGCGTGACATTTGATGAAGTGAAGAGTCTGCATTTCTTTGGCATCCCAAAAGGATTGTAATTGTTGTATGGATGATTTGTTTCTATATTTGGTTCATATTGTTGGATATTCGACGCATGACAAATTATAAATATAAACATTTTTTAACATTCTGACATGTTTTCTATAGAAATGATAGACAGTTTAAAAAAATGATTTATTCCTCGACGGACGGCTTGAGGAATTGTTTTATTCTTCAATAGGTGGTTGCAGGATTTTATTTTTTCTTCGACAGATAGTTTGCGGGAATTTTTTTATTCTTCAACAAGCCTTTGTTTGAGAAAATTGTGTGCATGGAACTTGATTTTCTAGCATTGTCTATAGTATTCATTTACGAATTTTGTGACAAAATGTCAAATAGAAATATTTTCAATCCAAACAAACACAATCGACAATTGCTTGCTAGACTATGGGATGCAACGAAACGAAAGGGTGATGAAAAATGTTATTTTCCATGTACTCAATGTAGGGGATTTAATAGGATAAGAATACTGATCTCAACTGCCACAAAACATTGCAGGGAACATGGAGACACTAAGGGGGGGGATCAATATCGTCCATTTGTAGGTTTAACATTGTAAATTTTTTTATATTATTTTCTTTGGTAAATGTATGTATTATTTTTAATATTTCCCATATTAACTTATGTCTATTGATGTTTTCATGTATTTATAAATGAAATACATGGTACAGAATATCGTCCATAGGAAGTTATTTAAAAACAAGTTCTGGAGGATCATGGAGTGGCTATGTTTAATGGAGAACAAGTGAATGATCATATTGAACAAGATGATCATACTGATAACGTAGTTGAAGATGATGGTACAAATACATTGATACATGATTCATTTAATGTCAGAATGGATGATGATGATGACAATGATAATGAAAATATGAATGACTTTGATAATGAAAATAATATACCTCTTCTCGATAAGGAATATGAACCCCTTTAAGAAGGCTCCAAAACAAATCTTCTCTCTGTTGTATTGTTGATAATGAACTTGAAGCTTATGAATGGTATTTCAAACATATCAATCACACAGATGCTAAGGTATTTAAAATAATCCATCATAAGTTTATTTTCACACATTTTCATTTCGCATATTTCTGATCAAAATATTTTTGAAGGGGTTTTCAGAGGATATTTCTTTTGCAAAAGGAGTTTTTTTTACACTGTATTTTTCTTCTTATTTATTTCCAAGGGGTACATTCAAGGAGTGTTTTCCCAAGGCACTTTTTCAAAGATTTTGTGTTCTAAGGTATTTTTGCAAAGGAGTTATTTCTTTGCAAGGGGTTTTTCATAGAGATTTTTTCCAAGGTATTTTTGCAAAGTAGGTTATTTCTTTGCAATGGTTTTTTCCAAGGAGTTTTTTTTGAAAAAAATGTATTTTTCTTCTTATTTCATTCCAAGGGGTACATTCAAAGAGTTTTTTCCCAAGGCACTTTCGCAAAATATTTTGTATTCTAAGGTATTTTTGCAATGGAGTTATTTCTTTGCAAGGGGTTTTTTCAAAGAAATTTTTTTTCCAAGGTATTTTTGCAAAGTAGGTTATTTCTTTGCAATGGGTTTTTGCAAAGATTTTTTTTTCAAGGTATTTTTGCAAAGGATTCTTTTTTTTCCAATGGTTTTACAAAGAAGATATCTTTACAAGGTGATCTTATTTTTTTCTAAGGGTTTTTTCCAGAGGAGATTAAACGATCATGGGAAATAATAAAAACCGTAAAAAAAGGTGATTGTAAACGTGATGATGCTGGTAATAGCGAAAAACAAAAATTCATAAATAGAGCCAAAAGAGCAAGGGTTTCAGAAACAGAAGAGAGAATTATTGAAAATATAAGAACAGATTTACATGATAGTGTTGATGAAATGGAAACTGAAAATAGGGTACAAGAAGAACAAATTGAAGTTGAAGAGACCATTGTTGAAGATGCAAATAGTGATTTACATGCTAATATCGATCAAGTCAATATTGAAGATCAAAATCAAGATCCAGAAATTGGACCTGGTATGTATATATCATGTATTTTCAAAATTCATTTTTAATAATGAATTGTATTTTTGGACATATGTTAATCTAAATTTAACTTGATGTATAGGTACTTTCACCATTGATGATGAAATTTTAGAAGACATTGATTACGACAAATATGGAGAAAAAATACCCATATATGTTGCACGATATTGTGCTACAAATATTTATGATGATATTCTCAAGGATTGTTTGATAGCAGGACAAGCACAAATTTTGAGATGTTTATTGGTGTCCAAGAAGTTAGAAGGTGCTACATCATTATTAGGTATTCACAAGATGACAAAAGAATCAAAACTGAAACATATTGGGATAGAAAATATAGGTAATGCAATAAAAAAATTTGTAAAATCCATAAAGAAAGATACTAGTGCTGCACGTAGAGCAATTAAGATAGCAATTGTTTCAGCTAGTACTAGACAAAATGTTTGGCAACACAAATAGCACAAGCAGTTGGAACCTCAAGAAATAAATTATACAAAAATAGCAAATTCAAAATGCAAAGAGATCAAAATGATGAACTTGGTTGCTGGGAAATTATTTGTAGACAACCTTACAAAGATAGAATGGGAGGTGTAAAAGATATTGTACATAAATATTGGTTGGCACATGCTAGAGTTTCACCAAATTCAAGGGATGTGATATGACAAAGAGTATCAAGAAATGTATATGAAATCCGTCCAAAACATATAATGGAAATGACACAAGTACAATTGTTCAATAAATTCAAGGAGGATAATCATGGAATTAATATGTTAATCACTACATTTGTGCAATAAAAACCATGGTATGTTAGAGCTATTACTATACATGACACATGTTGTTGTCATTCTCATCTGCAATTTCAATTACATTACGACACATTTCTTGAATTCAGTAAAATGTTTTGGACAAATTCACCACCTTCACCCAAAATACGTGAATTCATATCTCAAACTCTATGTGAGAGAAATCACGATGAAGTATTTTATAATAAGAAATGTGTTAGTGGAAAACATTGTCATCATTGTGGAAATCTGGTTTTATTCCACAATAAATACCCTATTGATAATGATCATTTGATTTTAAATGTAACCATTAATTGGAGAAGATATGAATACACCAATTATTCTACAAGTTCTTATGATGCACATTCCAAAAGAATTTATTTGCGAGAAGATAAAATATGTGTGACAGGTTTTCTCAAGAAATTTGAAAGTGAAATTTATAAATACACAAATCATTCACATAGAGCATGATGGAAATATCTTCAATTCAAACATTCCTATGAAATTTTTCTAGCCGAAACAATTTTGTCTGTGGTTGATTTTGCAGAAATCTAAACATTTCCGACACAAAAAGAGATTCAAAGTGAATACTATCATTCTGCCAAGTTTCGATATTTGTCCATGTTCTATATAGAAATTATCAACAGGATGTTCATGGAATTGAAAGCATGTGTGACAGTCGATATGTGATTAAATAATATCACTTTTATATCAGCGATGATCGTACACACGATACACATTTTCTTCAACATTGTATTGAAATTTTTTTCTATGATTCACTAAAAAGGTGTGAAGTTAAATTCAATGAACATTGTATATGGTCAGATGGATGTGTGGGACAATTTAAACCTTCACTATCATTTTTTTGGTTATGTTGACTTCATAAAGCACTGGACATTAAACATCGCTGGAATTTGTTTGAAATTGGACATGGAAAAGGTGAACATGATGGTGTAGGAGCATGCGTAAAAAGAGCACTTGAAAGATGGAAAATGAACCATTCTTCTAGATGATTCAATTTAGCTACAAAGGTTGTCCAATGGTGTAAATCACATCTAAGCCATTATTGTAGTCAACAATCAAAATATGTGCGCATGTATGTACACAATTTTTTAAATTTATATTAATTGTCAATTTTAAAAAATGTATGTACTAACATTGAGGTATATGTACACTAAAATTAAAAGTTGTCATTTGTGATTTATCATTTATTGTGTAGGTTTTTTTGGCTTATTGGGGTCCAAGATATAGATAGATCAATACCATACGAGGCTAGCACCATACCAAGGATGATTTTAGGGGTGAAATTTAGCCCATGGGCTTTTTTTAGGGGTTTTTCTCCAAAACAAGATTCTCCATTTTGCATTTTTTTAAGCTCTTTTTTTTCCCAATTTTGATGGGGTAAAATTTTTTCACCCTAAAAATCACCAAATTATTATATAAATGATATAAAATCCTTGGAAATTAAAGTATTTTTTGAAAATATCGCCAAACATTTTATAGTTAGCATTTTAAGAATTGGTAAAATTCACCAATATTTATACACTTTTAAATAAGTATGGTTCCTTAATATCATCCATGCACCATACATGAGACTAGAGAATTTCACTCTATTCAAACAAAAGCCTTCCAAAATGTGTTTGCATTTGATAGTAGAAAGCAATCATGTTTTTGTCATATTTGCACTGAAAATGTTAAATCTACAGAAGTTTGTAAAAACATAACGAACAGTTACATAAAACATTGGAAACACATAGAGATTAATCCAAAAGGGAAAATGACACTAGCAAGCGTAGAAGAATCAGAATCAGAAGAAATAACAATATCATCTAATGGCGATAGAATTTCAGATTTTGTTAGAGAAGGTAATGATCTTGTTGATTTTATTGTTTTCCATCACCTTATGTGTATATAGTCAATTTAATTGATTTAAAAAATATAACGCCAATTGTAATTTGCACAGGAGATGTTTCTGATATGATTGAACCTTTAGACAACAACGAAAATGTAAAATATTATTTGATGTGATGCACTGAAGGAAAGATGAAGTTATTGGAGGACTACGATGATAATTGATTTACATACAAGAGAGGATCTATCATTTTAAAAAGTTTTTTTTTTAGGAGACCCATATGACTGGAAATTATGTCTACTTTCAGGATTATGAACCTAATGTTATATGTTGTTTGTATATTCATTTAGTATGTGCATATCGAATAAAATTGGTACAAGTTCCATCGAAAAAAAACTTAAAAAATAAAAATTGGAAATTGTCCAAATATGACCATGAACGGATAATTGAGGACGACATTCCATTGCAATGTTTTTGACTATATCATTTCTTGTTTTATGTTGAGATTGGATATCATGTTCAAATATGGATTGCTTTTTTAGAATTCAGAATCATTGTGTACTTAGTCATTTATTATCTGCATCTCTAATAAAATTGGTACAAGTTCCATAGAAAAAAAACTTAAAAAATAGAAAATGGAAACTGTCCAAATATGACCATGACCAGATAATTGAGGAAGACATTCCATTGTGATGTTTTTATCTATATCAAAAATGAAATGATCGAAATTTTTGTACATGTCAAATGTGTCATTTATATAAAATTCATAACATTCATTGTTAACATTCTTAACATTTCCTATCAAACTTCCTAAGATTCATTATTAACATTCCTAGCATTACTATCAAAACTTCCTAAAATTCCTAACATTCATTCCTAACATTCCACACATTCATTACTAACAAATTTCCCACATTCATTCTTATCATTCCTAACTTTTCTATTTTTAGATTGCACCTATCAAAACTTCCTGACGATTCTAACATTCCGAACATTTCCTAACATTCCCCACACTCTTTCCTACCATTCATTCCTAACATTCCCCACTTCATTCTTAACATTCCTAACTTTCTTATATTTAGATTGCACCTATCAAAATATCCTAACATTCCTAACATTGATTCTTAACATTCATTAAATGTTGGTTACCATTTTGGAGCAAATGTAGTGGCTTGGAAAAATTTAATTTAAAAAAAAAACTGAAAAAACCATTAATTGATCTAAACAATTTGATAATATTTTTGTCTTATTTTGTGATGGGAATCATTGTCATTATTTTGGATTTCTAACAGGATTAATTTTAGTCACTTCCATTATTATACGATGTTAATAATAATAGACATAGTTTGAGTAAATTCCAAATTATTATGTGCTATAGAACTCTATGTATGAAAGTGGACAGATTGAAACCGTTATGGTAGAAAATAATTATTATTTTCATTTTCAATGTTTAATACTTAAATGTAAACACTACTTATTAAGGAAAATCATCGATAAAAAGTTTTTAGATATTATAATTTTCTATACTATAATTTTTTTTAATAAAACCCTTAAAATTATGGTAGAAAAAACTTCATCTCAATAATAAGAAAATTAAACTATCTCATTGGCTACCAAAAAAACATAATCGTGTATCAAATGGGAAAAAAATAAAAAATAATAACATATCAAATGGTAATAAGAACCATCCCTTCAATTAGCCACAACTTCCCACATTAACTAGATTTAACAGAGAGGTGTGTCTCATAGTTCATTTTTTGTTCTTGCTAGTAAGAAAAATACAATTATTTATATCATGTTTAGCTAGCTTGTTTTCTTATGGAAGGACACGAATTTTAAGGTTCTTCTCTATTTCTTTTCATTTCTATTAAACCTTAGGGATATAGTAATCCTTGATACATACTTTTGGCACATGTTTGTATGTCAATATCAAACTTGAAAAGTATATTGGGATAAAGCCTAACATTTATTCTTGGATTTGATAATATTATTTTCCCTCCATGAGGTGAATGTAATTATTTCCTAGTTTTTTATTTTTGTATTGTTCATCACATTATTCTTTTGATTAAACATTACGAAATTCTTTAAGAAATGTGGAAATTTGTGAAAAAATCATGTTTTTATAAAATGGCTGATTTCTTTTTTTTATAATTAATTTCCCTTTTGGATTTTGTTTTTGTTTATGTCTGGATTTGAAGTTAAAATTGGTTCTCTATTTTTGACCCTTTGGATTTGATGTTAAAATTGGCTCTTTTTTTGTCCCTTTGGATTTGATGTTAAAATTGGCTCTCTATTTTTGTCCCTTTATTTGTTATATTAGTTAATTTGGATTATATAGTCAAGGAAAACTTTAAACAAACATAGCTTTTGTTGTATTTGTTATCTATTATTTTTATTTGGATTATGTAAGGAAAAAGTTCAAAAAAAAAGTATTTGTTGCTTTTAGACTTCCAATTTAGGATAGTTCTTAGCCTCTTTCTTTTTCAACATTTAAATTTCAAATTTCAAAGTTCATTGTTATTTATTTTTTACCATTTTCTTAAAATCCCTCTTTCTTGGTTGGTTAAGTGTCGTAGCTATTTTTTTTACAAATACAATAAAAAAATTAACTTATGTTATTTTTATCAAACAAATAATATTTTTTTCTTATTCTTAGCATTAGTTATCTTATGTCATTTGGTTTGATGTATTGCACTATCTCATTGATAGATTTCATTTCAATTGTGTATTGGTTCAAACTTAAGAAAGTTTTTTTGGTTATTGAGAAAACCCATTGATTTTATTTATAGAAAACAAATTAGTATTTACTAGATACTAATCCAAATAATTTTTCTCAATTATTCAAATTTAAATCTTAAGAGGTTATTTTTATGAGAACTAAAAATCATTCTTAAAATTTTCTTATCTTTAGAATGCACCTATCAAAAATTCCTAACAATTCCCACATTTATTATTAACATTGGATTGCACCTATCAAAACTTCCTAACATTCATTCCTAACATTCCCCACATTCATTCTCAACATCTCAACACTTGAAATATTTTACATCTACAAACCTACATAAATTTAATAATACATACATTCATAATATGTAAGTTCAATATACATGTATATAATAAAAAAAAAAAATATGCTAGGTCAATGTACATGTATATAATACAAAAAAAAACAATAATGAACATGTGAGTTCAATGTACATATGTATAATCCAAAAATAAAGCTCCTCGATGTCCAAAACAACTACAATATATATATATATATATATATATAAACAAAAAAAAACAATATAAATAATTCTCTAAATGGAAGTCCACCACTATCCTCCACTAGGGTCTTCCCTTGGACTCAAACAAACCTGCAACATGTATAAAAACAGATTATGAATATCATAAACTATTTAAACAATTTTAAACTTAAATCAAAATATTGAAATATTAAACTAATATCGAAAAACAATTCAATTATTAACAAAATTACCTCAAATTCTCTATGATCCACTGGAGTCTTCCCTTTTCTTATAAAATATGGAAGAGACCCAAGCTGCAACATGTATAAAAGCAATTTATGAATCTTACAAATTATTTAAACTATTTTTAAACTAAATTCAAATAATTAAAATATTAAACTTACAATTCCACCACTATCCTCTAGTGGAGTCTTCCCTTTGCCTCGAAAATATCGGAAAGACTCAAGCTGTAACATATATAAAAGCAATTTATGAATGTAAAAAATTATTTAAACTATTTAAACTTATATATCAAAGAACAATTCACTTATGAACAAAATTACCTCGATCCCAATATCCACATCCATAAGAGAACCTATATCTTCATCGCCAATTTCAATATGTTCTCTTCTCTTAAAATTTAAATTTTGTTAATAAATAAATCATAGTGCAAGCACAAAAAAATAAGCTTAAGCAATTAAATTAAAACTGAAAAAAATAAAAATAAATTATTAGCTCACAATAGATGGAAAATCAGCAAAAAAGTTTGATTTTAAAGAAACCTACATGGATAAGTCAAATTGACAATAAGATACCTAGTTAAATTTTAAAAAAAGAAGATAAAATATCTTTCAAATATAAATATAAATATGTAAGTAATAAATATACCTCTCCAAAATACTCTTCTACATTTGCAACATTTTCACTAATGGAGAATCGAAAATTATGTTCATTCAACATTTGAGTAAAATGCAACCAATAAACATTTATGCACTGTATTTATTACTATACATAAAAAAAGCATAATATCATACATACATATAATGTAACAAAAATTTCAATTCAAAATAAATAAAAATAAGTAAATAGATTGAAAGTACACAAACCGCTCCTATACTTGACGTTTCATTAGATAAGACATCCGAAGCTATATCACATCAAACCTTGGCATAAGGCTTTAGATCTTCAATGCCCATACGATCTAACTCATCATTTGTTTTGTAAATTTTTTTTTGCTGAATAGTGGCTTGATCCCTCTCTCGACTCAATCCAACATCAACTCATACAAATTTCGAATTTAAACCTTCCGCTACATTTCACCTGGGAGTCGTCCCAACATGTAATGTGAGCTACATCTCCAATTTGTAATTCATAAGCCTAGGTGGACGAGATATCTTAGGTGGAGGTTGAAGAGTAGTGGGATCTCTAAGAGAACATTTTCGATTGCATATCCTCCCCTTTCCAACTCCATAAAATTCGGAATGAATATCAGTATAGTCCGACTTCATATTTAAAAAAAAAATTGGCATAAAAAATGTAGTAAAATAATTAGAAACCTCGTCGTTCCATGGAAACTGACTATAGGCTGTAAGGAACCGTTCATATAAATGATGTGCATGTTCAAGGTGCTTAAAATATTGCACTTTTTATGCTTTACACTTTAGTCCCTCTTTGAAGTTAAAAATTGAGTTGGCATGTTCTCTGGTCACTCTCTCCTTCACAACAACCCACTTGTCTGGACCCATCACCTGTGCCTTTCTTCTCTGGATCAAGTCAACAAAACCATCTATTGTTGGCCAAGATCCTCATATAAGTCAATGAATTTTTGTAATAATTGCAAAACCATTTCTATACTTTGTTTGTTCTCTGGAGTGAGATCCAAACTAGAAAGATTGCATTGCAGCTTGTCATACTGAGCTCGGGTCATTTGTTGAAGACCAATTTCCCATGAAATCTCCTTCGGTAAATCACATGGATAAGTCGTAATGGGTGTACAACCCTCATCTAGTTGAAAATATTGCGTTCTAGCCTGACCTTCGTCACCCTGTGTAGGATGACGAGCCTATTGCAAACCTTGCTCTGCATCTATGCTTGTCTCCTGTACTTGATCTTCGTCCCTCTCTATAAAATTACATGTCGCTTCCACACTATGCTTTGCTTCAAATACAAATAAAGTTATGTGTAAACACGTACAAACTTCGTGTACACACAAAAATACAATTTAAACATGTATTAAAATATTGATGTTCATACCGACAAAAGGTTGAGATAGACGTTCACCCACAGAGGATAAGGGGTAATCATCTCTACCACTATCATCTTGTTGATGATTAGATGAATGTGAACTATACAATAAGCTTCAATCCTGAGGTGAAGCTGACAACCTTCGATTATCATTTGGGACACCAACTCCTGAAGAATGTGATGACCTCCTACGCTTTTTTCTCGAAGACTGGTCTCTTTCCATTTGATATGATATCTACAAGTTTACACAAATATCAAATCATAATATATTCAAATTCTACATGCTAATTCCACAAATTCAAAGACCTAGCTACTAAAAAAACTAAGTTTTTAATAAGGACCTGGATATACCTAATATTATCTAATAGTTATTAAAATGAATAGAGCTAATTTATTGTTGGATGTATGAGGAATTAATGTGGGACAATCTTTAAGTGTTTTTGATGTTTTAAATAAATGGAACCAATTTCATTTCATGTGGACAGAGTTCATGAACTCTGTCCATGTGTGGTGTAAAATAGAAAGTGACGATCTTGCTTTTTTTGTTTTTAAACACCACTTGATTTTTTATAATACAAGAAAAAATTAGTTTGCATAAATGCAAGAGATACCATTGAAGAGTGGAGAATATTATATGGAACCTAAATTTGTTCATCAAGAATAAAGAGATCTAAAAAAACTAAAAATAGGATGGAAAGTTATACGATTTTAATATATTATAAGCATATAAAAAATGCACTCATAAGTCTTACTCAAAATTTCAAATAGAATTTACAAATTACATTTATAAGTTTTAAATATATATATTATGATGAAATTATATCTTATATGTATGTAAACAAATTGTATTTCTATTTATGAATAGATATTATATACTTTATTTGCATATTATTATAAAAGGGCATCAACTTAGGTTCTTATACGTTTCAAAAAAAACAAAATAAAGTTGAATGGGTATCATTGTTGAAAGAAACAAAAAAATGGAGAGATAAAATCTTATGTTAAACACATAAAGAAACCCATAACCATATGTATAAACAATTGCAAAAAATAAAATCCATAAACATATGTATAAAAAAATGGACAACTCACTTTTAATATAGTAATATAGTAGTAGAGTAATCAAATGGACAACTCACTTTTATTCTCAAGTAGTTTTTTTTGGGTGAAGCTTCACAATATTTATATATTTTGTATATAAAACAAAAGGATAAGATTACAGTGATTTTATCATCATCTTTCATCGTGGCTTGAGAAGATGAAACCACCATCCTATCCAAGCAAAAATAATAGTTATTTTGTTAATTTTTTAATAAAAAATAATTAATATATTAAATATGTACTTTTTATTTGAAAGCTTTTTAAGCTAATATAAATATAGTATTAGAGGGTATTTTTGGTTTGTTTTTCTCTATGAATGACATTTTAAGAATTTATTTTCTTGTTAATGGTGTTGTGACGATTTGTACACTTTAATCCATTAAAATATTTTTCATTCATGTATAGTTTCTATTAAAAATGGAAAGATGTGATAAAGGTATAAAAATGTCGTTCCATGTGGACAGAGTTCATGAACTTTGTCCACCATCATCACATTTTTTCAGCTATTTCTTGTTTTTGGGGTAGCGGGGTCCGTCAAAAGTATGCATGGTGGGTACTCGTTGGATGCGGAATCAAATTCCGCATCCAACGAGCTCTTCCGATCGAAATTTGAGTAAAAACACAGGGAGATATGTTGAAAATACGAACACAAAAAGTAGTTTTTTTCTTTCTTCCTCCAAAATTAATTAATATTATTTTATTATTTTAACCATTATTTTATTATTTTAACTATTATTTTATTATTTTCCTTAGGAGGCCCATTTTAGACCCCAAAATTCCTCTAATGATAAGAAGATGATATCATAACAAAAGATTAAGAACTGGTGGGAGTGTAAGAAATGAAATTATTTGTAGAATTACACGAGGAGAAACATATTAACCATTGCTCAGGAAAAGGAGAAATTCTTCACTGAAACTCATGAGAAGTTTGTAGAATCGGTACCCCAGCTTTTGAAAACAATTCTGGATGAAAAAGATGAAAGCAACTAAATACCAAGAGCTACTAGAGAAATTGATTTGAGGGGAAAGAACAAACCTATCAGAGTGGTTTGAGAAGATCACCGACAAATTCTGCGAAGAGCAAGCAATAGAAGAAAGAACTTTGGTAAAAACCATTTAGAAAAAATTCTATACAAACCTTACCTAGCAGTTCTTATGCTCCCTACCTACTCTATTGTTCAAATTCCTGATAGAAAAAGGAGTGGGTCATATTGTAGAACCTCATCTGTCACTGCATGAACTACCACCAAATTCTAGCTAGGCGTAGAAACAGAAAAAGTGGGAAAAATTTATTGCCGAAAGGGAGTGGAAATATTTCCTAAGCAAGTAAACAGAACTATTCGATCTTTTCAAAGCGTTGGGTAGGCTGTGGGGGCGTAGCTGGTTGTATGTCGGGGTAAAGTGAAGAGGATTCTATTGGACAAAAAGGAGATACCATCACCAACGATGAAAAGTCAACCTAAAAAGGAAATCGAACGAACTATGACAAACAAAGGTACGATGGATTTACAGAGAATAGAGAGAGAGAAGGGGCTGAAAAGAAGGGAAGAAAGAAGAGAAAGGGATATAGCACTACAAAGAGGAATGAATACTAGGGTGACATACGAGGAAAGAAATCCTCTATATTCAGGTCATGACTGAAAAGAAAAAGGCATGGATGAAGAAGCATCACCCATGGAAGAAGATTTGTGGATAGAGTAGCGTGAAGCTCTCCAAATAGAAGATCCCTAGGAGATAAGACCTCTGTCTCCAATGAATCAGTGTACCAAGATGAAATCCATTATCGAAGAAGACCTAAGACTAAGACTTGGTGAGTTTGGTATATCGAGCTGACTAGACGATGAGGTAAATGATGATAATCATCTAGTGATCCGTCGACCAGAGGAAGAAAATTGGGTTACACTTCAGGTGTACCTTTCCAATCGAAGTATCCACTTACTTTACCTGACACATGAAGGAGCACCCCCCTGCCAAATATAGCTTTGGAAAATACAGAACAGTTAGACCTGTAGATAAATAGTTGCAGTTGGACATCGACAGGAGAAGTCAACCTGAACCGACTGCTTGTCAGAGAATAAATGACAAACAAAATGATAGATGGGAATGAAATTTCCATCGACAACAGTTCTGCACAACGAAACAAGCAAAACATCCCACTACCCCCACCACCACCCCCACAACCGCCACCTCCTAGAGGAGATAGCGACAGGGATTTCAACATGGGTCACAGGTCAGCACATATCTATCTATACGAGGGTGACAAAGATCCTAGATGACATTGGTTCATCTATGAGTCGAAATGGGAGGCAAACTAGGTTATAGTTGAATATCAACAGATGGCACCGTTCGTCGGTGCCTTAAGGAAAAGAGCACTAACATGGTACATGACCTATATTGAGAGAACCCCTCAAGCATCTAAAGCAAAAATTAAAGCACAATTCTTGTGCTTCTTTAAAACTCCAGACGCAAAACATCTGGTAGCCAAAAAGTTGAAAACAACATCACAAAATCCACCAGAGTCTATCCAAGAGTATGACAAACAATGGAAAGATCTCCTCACCCAACTGGACTACGTAATTTATGAACAACTATTAATTTAGTGGTTTCTTGTAGGTCTATGACAGAAAATTCGGTGGCACATAATCTTTAATACATTTAAAATGTACGAAGATGCGCTTACTAAAGCTCTGCAAGTGGATATGGATGAATATTTCCCAGCATATCCCATGGATACTAGACTGGAAGAACAGCTAGAAATCATGCAGAAATAATTGAAAGAGCTGAACCTTAAGAATTAGGATGTCTGGTGCACAAAATGCTCAACGGCCGGACATGCCAAAGATAATTGTCGATAAGACATAAGTTGACAGGACGTTCGATTTGTTCAGAGAAAGTGCTTCTTTGACATATACCAAGAACATGGAGAACACACAACAAAACATTGCCCCTATAACATGAAAAATGTCAAAGCACCTTGGTGTGTCGTCTGTGACGTAAAAAGTCACGCCACAACTGACTGCCACTTAAACTTAAAGAATCGACAAAACTACCAAGCAATCTACCAGACAAATGTGGCTGCGTAGAACAACGATAAGAACTAGTGAGGCAATGATCAAAACAAATAGAATAATCAAAGATATGAATCCTGCCGATATGAGCGTTGGTTCGATAACCGTCATGGAGGATATGGAGGTCGAGTTCAATTTTCTAGGAATCGCGACAACCGACCACATTGGCCCATCCACTGTTTCACATGCTATAAAGAAAGTCATCGATATGCAAATTTCCCATACAAGGACAAAACCGATTTAAAATTTTGTACTAGCCGTGGAGTCGAGGATCACTCAGTAGAGGATTTCCCTACTATGCTTGATAAAATAAATAAAAAGGAAAATGTTAATGTCTTGTCGTGCATTCAAAAACATGATGTAATCAATATGAATAATCTTCATATAGTAACCCGACAAGGGACAAAAATTGGGAGTGATAATCCACGCATAAGCAAAATAAAAGAAAAGAACAATTATCCCAACCCAGCTAAACAAAAACAATTGTATAAAGACGCAACGAATATATTTAAATAATTTGCTAGATAAGAAGAAGCTGATGATAGTCGACAAAGCACATTTAACGAAGTAATACGTTTAGTACAAGAGGATAAAGCGGTATCTCAATTCATTGATTTATTTTATAATATGAAACACAACAATAATATAGAAAGACAAAAAAAAACATATGCAGTTTAAACCAGAAGGACAAAATTGATGCCGACCCGCTTGTCAACATAGAAATCGAAGGATACCATGTTCGACAAGTTGTACTCAACTTCGGCTCACAAGTAAACATTATGAATCACGACACTTGGTAACAATTGGGTAGACCTCGACTATATGAGTCCGGAATATACCTCAAATTGGCCGACCAAGGTCTGATCGAACCAATTGGATTTTGGAGAAATGTCGACACGACAATAAAAGGAATATCAACCAAAGTCGACTTTGAAATTATTGACCCTAAGGAAGGATCCAGTTCCTTCCTAGCTTTAGTAGGCCAAACTTGGGGAAGAAAAATGAAAGCATTAATATATTTAGATAAAGAAAGGATCAAACTAAAAGGGAATGGATAGAAAGTCATAGTACCTATCCATCCATCCCAAGGAGAACCTTGGATAGAACCTATTGATGAAGAAGTCAACATTCGACAATTATTTCAAATACAAAATAATGGAGACTACACAGAAACCAATGTCTATGTCGAACTTCACTTAGGAAACCAAGATTCAGTAGGATACAACTCAGATGCATAATTATATGATTGGGAAGTTGAAAACTAGGAGATACAAGCAAGAGGTTGCTAGACCATTCAAATAGTGTAGAAGAAACCAATTCAACAATGTTTCTTAGTTTCCATCAGCCCAAAAATATTCGAAAAGAAAAGTAGGGAATACCCTACCTTAAAACTAACAAATGTAAGTATCAAACAAATCCTAAGATACAAAGAAAGAGAATCACCAGTTATGCATATAGAACAAGTATCTAAAAACATTGGTGAACATGGCCGACTACAAAGCCTAGTAGAAACTTTCATAGGACAAGACGCTAGATGGTGGGATACCCATCAATCAAGATTGTAGACATGGAAAACAAATTTGACTTACTTTGTAGAAAGATTTGGAGGAAAAAGACTAACCAAACAAGCACAAATACCTATGTTCATCTAAGGGCAGGACCCAGAAGAACACATAAGAACATGTGAAAAAGAGTGGAAAAGACTTGGGTATAAAGACGAACGTACATGGCCACACCTGTTTCCATCGATGCTATCCGACTTACCAAACAAATGGTAAAAAATTGAAGAAGCATGGGGTGAAACATTTCTATGGCATGAACTTAGAGAGAATTTCATCAAATACTTCAGCTTTATACCACAAAACGAAAAGTTAGTCAAAACTGGAAAACAAATCAAAGCGTTTATAGAACCGACCGAGAACAACACTCTAAAACAAAATCATGACCGATCGAAAATAACATGTAATAACATACAAACGAAGACAATACCACAGTCAACAAGACTACAAATGGAAAATGAAAATCTGGAAGGAAAAAGCTTTCGATGGAAATCATACCATTCCGAAACAACAAAACCAATTTACATAGTACTTAAAGTTGAGACAACCAACAAAGAAGATACCGACCGAATGACTGCAACAGACTTTCCTGCTACATTTTCACAGTTTAAAGAAGGGAGCCAACCAATTAATGAAATCAAAGCACCAGAATGGTTAGATGCCAAAGTGAAAACTAAAGAATTTGACATATCAAACGATGATCGACCAAAAATGGAAAAAATTGACGATTACGGGAGTGAAGAACAAACAACCAAAATAGTAAACTTACTAAAATAATTCCACGATGTTTTCTCTAGAGACTACAAATATCTCAAAGGTCTAGTCCATGAAATGGATGAAATGAAGATCGACATTAAACCTGATGTCCGATGTGTAAAGAAGAGGCCATATAAATTAGCTCATAAATACAAAGAGATAGTCAATAAAGAGATTGATAATATTCTTGCAGTAGGAATTATCTACCCTATTGACCAATCAGAATGGGCAAGTCCAATGGTTGTACAACCAAAGAAAAACGACCCAACAAAGCTAAGGATCTGTGTCAATTTCAAAGAATTAAACAAAGTCACCTTAACAGACCCATTCCCAACACCCTATGCAAATGAAATTCTAAATGAAGTCATAGGACATGAATGCCACTCATTTACAAACAGGTTCTCAGGTTACAACTAAGTACCAATAGCCAAATAAGACTAGAAAAAAAAAACATTCGCATGTGAATTCGGCTCATTTTCCTACAGAGTTATGCCTTTTGGTCTAAAAAGCACACCTGGAGTATTTTTTAGAATTGTGGTCAAAACTTTTCAAGAATATATCTACAAAAAAATTGCAGTATACTTGGATGATTGGACAATATACTATATGCTGAAAGATCACTGCAAATGGCTAAGGGTCATGTTGGAACGATGCCAACAAATCCAGCTATCTCTGAACATAAGTAAATGCATATTCTTAACTCCTATAGGGATACTATTAGGACACATTGTATGCAAAGAAGGCATCAAGGTCAACTTTGCAAAAAAAAAATTATCCTCAACTTAAAACAACCAGTGAACCCAAAACAAGTCAGGGTACTACTTGGTCATAAAGGATAATACAAGAAATTTATAAGACACTATTCATATATGACCTATCCATTGGAATAACTATTAAGGGAAGATTAGGAGTTTGATGGGATAGATGAATGTAACATATCATTTGAAACACTAAAAATGAAGCTAGTAGAAGCACCCATTCTAAGGTTCCCAAACTGGTCAATCAAATTTCATGTACACATCGATGCATCAGGCCTAGCAATAGGAGAAATATTAGCACAACCAAGGGACGATGGAATGGACTACCCCATAGTTTACAAAAATAGAAAAATAAATAAGGCAGAAAGAAACTATTCGACAACAGGGAGAGAAGCATTAGTAATGGTTTTTGCACTACAGAAGTATCGACATTACCTACTAGCCAACCCTTTCATCTTTTATATCGACCACCAAGCATTAAAATACCTTGTAAACAAAACCTTACACCATGGGAGAATTTGTTGATGGCTACTACTATTACAAGAATTTGAATTTGAAGTCGTTGTTAGACCAGGAAAATTAAATGTCAAACCCAACCACTTGTTATGAATCAACACAGGAGAGGAACCGACAGGAGTTGAATACGACCTACTGGGTGCCTACCGGATGCACATTTCTTTCAAATAGAAGCAGCTCCAGCAGAATTAGAGGAAATAGCTCAATTCTTAGAAAATGGTCAAGCACTAGAGGGCATGGGCATGAAAGATAAACAAATCTTACCTATAAAAGCTACATCATATAGCCTGATATATAGATTTTTATATAAAATGGGCTTGGATGACATCCTTAGAAGATGGGTATTAGAACACGAAAGAGATAATATCATGTATGAAGCACACTCTGTACCGGTGGGAGAACATTTTGAAGTAGACACAACTTCTAATAAAATCCAATAGTCAGGGCTATGGTGGCCGACACTATACAAGGATTATAAAATTTTTGTTAGCCAATGCGACAGATGTCAATGACTGGGTTGACCTCTACCTAGTACATGAATTCCCTTGATACCAGTAAACCCAAGTTTGATATTTGAAATTTGGGCCATCGACTTCATAGGAACATTCTCAATACCAATAAAAAGAATAGGTGCAAGGTACATAATAACTGCAGTAGAATATGTAACCAAGTGGGCAGAAGCAGAACTAGTCAACACATGTTCCAGTGAAATAGCTGCTAAATTTATCTACGAAAATATAATTACTAGATTTGGATGCCCAATAACCCTAAACAGTGACCAAGGTTCACACTTTATTAACAAAACAATCAAATCATTAACAGACCAATTCAAAATTGACCATCGACCTAGTACAACTTATCACCCTCAGTCGAATGGAGCAATAGAGGATTTCTACAAAACATTAACAAGGGGTCTAAAAAAAATCTGCAGCACTGACAAAGATGATTGGAATGAAAAGATACTTGCAGTACTATGGGCTTATAGAACAACATACAAGCATTCGACCGACCAAACATCGTTCCGACTAGTCTATGGATAAGAAGCAGTTGCTCCACTACATTTTCGATAGCAAACACCTATCATAGCAGATATTTTACATGTCAATGTTGAAGAAGGCAGGAAAAATTGACTGATGCAATTAAGCAAGCTAGAAGAACACCGACTGATTACTCTACAACATTAAGAAATCCAAAAATAGCAGCATAAGGCTTGCCACGATCGCAATATAAAAAATGAAAATCTGTCGGTAGGGGGCCTCACCTTACTATACAACAGTCGAGTAAAAGGAAAATCCAAAAAGTTACATACATAACGGATGGGACCTTACATTGTCGAAGAGATTCATTCCAATGGATCAGTTCGACTAAGGATGATACATAGAACAATATTTTGAAAACTTGTTCATGGTGCCCAACTAAAACAGTACAAAAATTAAAAAAAGTTCAAAAAAAAGAAAAAAGAAAAAAAGAGACATATAACGACCATAACTGTTAGACAAAAACTATAAAAATCTAAAAATACTAAAAACAACAAAACAAAACCAATGCCCATAACCCAGGATGACAGGAAATCTCAAAAGATATAATAACTAGTGCTTCGACAACCGACATCAAACCCATCGACATACCACCATCGATCGCTCACATGATTGACATCGACCAATGACCCTGAAGGTCAAATCATGCATTCATGACTACAGTCAGAGGGAGCGCCAAAATCAAACCACCATTAACACAAACTCCAAAGACTGCGTTGGACCATCACTTCCGCCATTAATACATCCATTGCCAGAAATGTAACCGGCTCGACGTATAAATATCGGACCAAGAAAATATCATTTACCGTATTTTGAAGAGATAGAGCAATTCAGTAGTCAAAAAATTGAGAACTCAGAACCTGTAAGAAAAGTTGAAGAAGATCCCGATGAGATGGCACCAAAGAAAACCAAAGCTACAGCTACAAAAACGAAGGAACTACAATTAGCAGAAACCCCATTGATGAGAAGGTTAAGAAAAATTAAGAACGCTAAGGTACAAGAAACCTCATGGGAAAAAAATTGGGCTGAAATCAAGGAATGGGCCTATGTCGACAAGAAACTGACACAAGCAGTAGAGAAGATAAACCACAGCTCCATTATGAACTACATGAACACACCGTTCATGGCGGTTTTTGGAGGAACAAAAGAAACACTGGTAAAATTCATTATCAGCCGATACCACAATGGGAAATTTTACTTCGACAGACTATCCAAAATCTGTCTCGAAGTCATATACGAGATGACTAGTATTTCAAACCAAGGTGACCCAGTCCCTGTCTGTATAAAAGAAGGATTGGTAGAACGATTAACTAGAACGCCATTATCAAAAAATTCAAAAGGGATAATGATTAGTCAGATGCAATCTTGGACGCCACAAATTGTGGCCAAAATCATAGCAGCAGGGCTCACCCCTACAGGTCGAGGGAGCGACCTGAAGCTAAATATGTTAGAAGTGGTAGACACAATAGAAAAAATAGGAAAAGTGTATAGATGAGCTCAGTATGTCATCGACATGCTCAAAACTATCTATGAGAAATGCCAAGAGTCAGTTGGGATCATAAGGTTCCCATCTCTGATAATCTAGATAGTGATGTACCACTTGTTCCCATTCGAGGACAAGAAGTTCCAAGAACCAACAAAATTCCACATGTGGAGGTTCAATCCATTTGCACAGACTGGAACATTTAAAGAATTAGAAAATGGAAAAGTACTGTTGGAAAAATGGTTGCAAAACTTGAAAATCCAGACGACCAGATGGAGGGTGCCTCAGAACATCCAAAGAAGTCTGCCAAAAATAGCACACATCCAACTAGAAATCTCCCACACTATAGTCTGGTATATGTAGGGAGAAAAAGTAAAATAAAAACCTTTGGATTATTACCCAACAGTCGAAGAGATATTATGCGAGTTAGCTCAACAATCTGGCACAAATTTAACAATACCAACAAAGGCTAAGGGAGTAAACCTAGCAATTGAAGAACCACTGACTGACCAGGAGAAGGAAGAGGACTATGAAATTAGAATACACATCAACACCTTTGTGTCAGAGGAAACACCAATAGAAGACACCAACAGACTACAATTAACAATCATACCACCAACGAACCAAAGGGGAAGTACACCGACAAGGCAGCAGGTAACCAAACCAGCTGAGAAAAGTATCAGTCCAGTTCAACCATAGGAGGGAGGAGAAGGAATAGAGGAATATATCGAATTTGAAAACCTAGAATATGTTATAACCACAGACAAAATCAGAAAACTAGCAAGAGAAATAGCAGCCGCAAGAAAAAAGTCAACTCAGGTAAAAGGGGAGGGAGAGTGCAATATTATCCTCTCAGAATCAGAAGATGAATATAAGGTAGTATCTACATCCATCAACATCATATAAGATGTTGTAGAGAACAAATTTTTGGTCAAGACGTAGTCCAGTCACTTTGTCGAGTCAGGAGAACAACAAGGTCGACCGAAAAAGGTAAAAAGCACAAACACTTCAACAGCTGAAAACATTGTTGATTTAGTTTCTACACCTCCAACCCCATCTCCAACCCAGATTACAAAGGAAGAAAATCCACAGATACCCACCATAAGCCCAATCGACATTTGCAAAAATGCTATGCCAAAAACCCTAAAAGAGAGGTTCGACCATGATGGCGATTTCCAAGCATATATTGAAAAATTGCCTGAACTACTCACCTTTATCTAGAGGGTTACCAACAAATGTCCATTGATTGAAGCTAGTGGATCAAGGAAGCTCTTACCCCAACAACCTGGAAAAATACCATAGAAACCAAGATCTATGGGAATTATCAAGTTGACTTTCTTGAGGAACCCCGACAAGACATCTCAAGTTGTCACAAGTCGCACTTCATCCTTTATCCCTTCTGACATCCCACAACCTCCATTAGCTAATGAACCAACAAAAGACATGGAAGAATAGGACCTAGAAGAAATCAATTGGGTGATCGACAACCTATTCTCCAATGACCCAGAGGATTCGCCACCACAAGTGGAGGACCCAACACCAACTAACAATATCCCCACTACACCAATTACACCTGACCATTCACCATTTCCACCACCACTTCCCAATATAGAACCTTTACCAAACCCTAAACCATGTCTACCTAAACCCTTCAGATACACATCCAACTGCAAAACTCACCCAAGAAAATCAACCAGAAGTTCCACCGACCATTGAGGATCAGTAGCCAGAAAATCAGCCACAAGAGAATCCACCACTGGCAGATGCACAAGGACAACAACAAACATAAAAACATAAAAACAAGCGAAAAAGAGACAAAAAGAAGAAGGAACACCAAAAAGAATCACAATCGACAATGGTCCACATTAGCCAACTTGGGTCGACCACTATAGTCGACACAACAAATCTAAAAGACGGAGAGTTGGGACAACTCTTAGAAAATCTGGCCACTGAAGAAAAAACAAGAAGCGAGATCAGATGCAAGGAGCTCAACGACATTGAGAATGAACAAGTTGAATTCCTCTCAAAATGCAAGAACTTAGCTCAATCTATAATACTAGGGCCGATGGAAGTCAGAACCGACAAGCCACTAGAAAAAGCATATCAACTATTTGAGAGTGTGGTGGTGACCCTACAAGTACACATAAAAAATACAAAATAAGATAGAAAAGAAGAGACATCTAGGTTATTAATGCAACAGTACACAACATTCTCATAAGCTTACAAAGTGCTGCAAGATCACTTGGACGAATCTGTCATTACAAAAGAGGTACTCCGGGACTAGCCTACTTATTACAGAAAAGTATTTCAGCAAACCTGATAGACTCAAGAATAGATTCAAGTGTTGGAAGAAAGAAAATGCACTCAAGAAGCACTAATAAATACAATACAAGATCAAATCATACTAGACACATCCAAACTACAGAGACTCGAAAGACAAGCACACCAGTGGGTGCAGCAATCACTACCAAGCTTGGAGAAACTAGATACCATCTACCCAGGGATGAAAAGACTACTGGAAACAACAAATGAAAGAGACCAATTCATGGGACCTGAAATGGAAAGAATAGCAGACCTTTCCATTCATGAGAAGATGTTGACTCTATCAAGCCTCACAACAGTGACCATCGACATCCAGAAAGTACTACAAAGTTGGACAGAGTTTCAACATCAACTGGCCATTAAAACATAAGCAATCATTGAAGTATGCATACAGAAGTGACCAACCATCCGACTGCATAGCCCATGAGAAAAAAACAATAAAATAACTATCTCAGACAGTAAAAATTTTGAGTACCTCCCTTGTTTCTTCGGGACGAAGAAAGATTTTGTTCCGGAGGGAGATGTTGGAGGAGCTATTTGGTGAGTCGACTAGTCGAATAGCTAACTAATTAGAGATTAGGTCGGTTGCTTAAGGTCGTGTCGGTTGACCGAACTGATAGGTATTTATATGTAACTTTTTGTAAATCATATATATTAGGCTTTCGAGCAAGTTGAGAACTCGGTTCAGTTTTGTGTTTGTATGGATCCTCATGATATAATATAATCTATTATTCTACATCTATGTTCTTGTCTCTTGTCTATTATGTCTGTATAATTCAATGTGTATTATTGGTAACTCTATGTGATCTGTGAGATTACAAAACACCCGATTCTCATGAAAGTGTTACCGAACTTCGTGTTTTCACCCAAATATATGATCATGATAAAGTTTATTTGTATTCCTCTAATAATAGTATTGTTAATTCATCATTGATCATCATACCAATGAAGCGTGTTTTGTTAATATTATTTATTTATTATGTTAACTATAATTTTTTTTTATGTAGCTTGATAAATGAATTTTTGTTACCACCATCAAATATTTTACCTCGCACATATCGATATTTATCTTCCATCATGAAAGAGATTGGAATTCATTATGAAGCAATTCATGCATGCTCCGATGACCATGTTATATATTATAATCGGCATGAATTTGCAGCAGAATGTCCAGAATGTCATATAAGCAGATATTGAACAGATCAAACAACAAAAAAGGTGCCTCACAAGGTTCTTCAATATATTCCCAACATTCCATGTTTGCAACGACTATTTAGGAGAAATAACATAGTGCAATTTATTGATTACCATGCTAGGAATAGAAGTCAAGATGATGTTATTCAAATGCCTACAGATGGTTCTACTTTTATAGATATGGAGGAAAAGTGGCCTCACTTTAAAGAAGAACCATGTAATCTTAGTATTTCTTTGGCATCATATGGTGTCAATCCATTTTCATAGATGAAATCCATTTACACGGTGTGCCCTATTTTTGTTATCAACAATAACATTCCTCCATGGTTTTCAATAAACAAGGAGCACATAATGTTGTTGATGATTATTCCATGTATTTTGTGTATACAACTATTTTATTTCTAAAGTAGTTGTGGCATCTCATTTATCATATTATGTTTCCTAATTTCATTTGTATACTTTTTATTTCACTCGTGTGCATGGTTTATATATATTAATGGTTCTCATAATTATATATTTGATATGTACTTCAAATCAATTAGGTAAGTTCCAAGTCAAATATATGAGTGTATATATCAAACCTCTTATAGATGAGCTACTGAAGTTATGGAATGGAATCACTATGTATGACGTATCTAGACCAATACGGAAAAGGAAATTTCAATTCCATGCAATGGTTGTATGGACAATACACGATGCCCCTGGGTTAACCCAAGTTTGTGGTTTTTATTTTTAAGTTCCACTTTAATTGCATTTAATTATATGAAGTAGTTAATATATTTTATATATAATTATAATCGACATAGACATTCCACATCTATATATTGTAGGTCTTCAAACAAAGGGTAAATTTCCATATCCAGTTTGTGGTCCTAAGATAAAATCTCATCACTCAAAAATATTAAGAAAGGAGGTGTTTGATGAGATTTCCTCTCTAAGAGTCACAGGTATAGAAAAACTGAAAAAAATCTTTTCAATGGAAAGTAGGAGACTGCATTAAAACCATAGAGAATGACACCTCACCTTTGGAAGATGCGATACAATAGAAATCATCAAGCTGGTATGTATGGATCATTGTATATGAATTGTTATGTATTATATTTTTTAATGTGAGTTGTTTATTGTAGTGGCCATATTTGATTTATGATGTAATTTATTTATAAACTAATATCATGATGTCCATCGTGATCATGAAGGCATTAATGGGCTTTCACGAGGAATGAAGAGTTATCCTATACAATTCAATAGGTTTCCCTACTATGAGAACCTACAAATTGCTCATTTGTTTGATACAATGCATATTGGAAAGAATGTGATTGAAACATTATGGTGACTAATATAACTAAGGAGGGAGAAAGATAAAATTGTGAAAGCTTGAAAAGACATTCAAGAAGGAAACCATGCAATGAAAGACGTCATCCAATTTCATAGCAACAGAGACCAAATTGATATAAACTCAATTCCATGGATGTTTATGGAGCAACAAATCAATGTTGTCAAAGAAGTAATGCAAAAAATTAAATTTCCCATTGGATTTTGTGCAAACTTGAAGAATATAATAAAAAAAGGTGATTTGCAGGGGTCAAAATGCATGATTGGCATGTCTTCATCAAGGTAATTATTATTGTTATGTCCATATAATTTTTTTTTCATTTTATTGTATAATTTTTTTTCTTGTTTGTATATTATTTGTTTAAACAATGACATGGTTTGTATATTGATACAGTATGTTCTACCTCTCTCTCTCTCCTGACAACTTCAACAACAATGTCAAACAAGTTATATATACTCTTGGTAAATACATGAAGTAACTAGAAATTAGTTTCTTGCACTTAATGTTTCTTTAATTCTTCGTATAATTTATATTTGTTTTTTGTGCACTATTTCATGATATGTAATTTATTGTTTTTTGTTTGTTAAATATCGTTATTGGTTTGAGTCACTTGTAGATGGTTGACATCTAAAGAAATCCATAAAGAATATATAAAGTATTGGAGGAGATGAATTCCTCGTCTCATGTCTGAAATGTAGAAACATCTACGTTTTGCATTTTTCAATGCATAAGAACACTACCTCATACACCAAGTTGAGGAAATTGAGGTATGTGGACCTTTGCACACAAGGTACATATGGATGGTTGAGAGGCACTTAAAATTAATGAAGGGTTTGATGAGACATCAAGCACATGTTAAGGGATCTATGTTGGAAGGATATACGATATACTAAAACATGGTGTATGCTAGGGAATATCTTCCTAATTTAGCGTCAAAGCTCAATTTATGTCACATTTGTGATCCAGACTCCAATAACAAATTTGAAGGGGAGCACTTGAAGGGGAAAGGTAGATAAAGGAAGGTGAAAGTTAATTATTAGCTAGTGGATGTTTATTATATTGTTCATATTCTAATTGCATTTTCAATTTATTGCATCAATTAAGAGCATATACTTTGTTCAAAAAATTTACATTTGTATTTCATTTTAATCTTTATTCTCATCAAGCAATTGGTCGAGAGTGGGATGCAATTCATTTATACATTGCAAACAAGTTTGACTAGATGAAGGTATGGATTGAACGATGCAAATAATTGGGTCATGGAATATCATGGGAATGTGTGGTGTCATTAGTAAAAGCAACACATTGCAATGGAGATAGAAATCTTACAGAAAGGGAAATCAATTTAGTATATGGTTTAAAAGATAAAATGGAAGGCATATTAATCAATAACTCAAAATATTTTATTTTGCAAACTACATTTTGACGTACATATTGTTCTTTTCCGTGTATTGTTGCATAACTTTTGAATCGTTGTCTAACCTTTTTGTGTATTTCTTGTTGTAGGTAAAACACCATAAGGCTATGGTCAACAATGGTTGTAGATATTGCATTAAAAAATTGGATAAAAAAAAGAAAACATCATATTGTGGGATAGCTGCAGTCTTTGAGGTGACCAATGCTTCATCTAAAAGTGACAAACATCCATAACTCTCAGAAAATCGATAGTATGGGTATTTGGAAGATATTCTATAGTGTCACTTTAAATCCTTCAAGGTAGTTCTATTTTTTTATCAAATGGTACAAGTTACTATTGAATCAACATGATCCCAATAGAACTATTATTGAACATGATAATGGATTTACCATGGGAAATACAAGGTTTTTTGAGCTAGGAATGGATCCCTATGTTATTCCAATCTAATGTGACTAGGTATTTTACTCAGAGGTTCTAGGTAAAGCAGGCTGGTTGTTTTTTGTGAGATAGGATCCAAGGGGAAGGTCAGTAAAGTATAACGTAGACAATGGTAATGAAGAGGGTACTTTGGAAGAATAAAATGACAATGAAGAGAATGATCAACATGAGTTAGATGATGATGATGATACAACAGAAGATGTCTAAGAATTAGTTGAATCAGATGATGCTGCAGACAATTCCCGTGAAGATTATATCAATGATGACACAATGAGCGTAACAGAATTAGATGACGATGATGATATGGGAAATCCTTACAATGTTGAATCTGTATTTGAGGATACCGATGATGAAATATATTGAAAGGTAAATAATTAATTAGACATATTATTTTCTCTTATTTAAAAAAAAAGTAGTTACTAACATCATCATTAGCACCATCATCATCATCATGTTGCTCATCATCCTCACTATCATCATCATCACCATCATCATCATCATTGTCATCACCATCATCGTCATCATCATCATCATCATCATCATCAAGAGCGTCATCATCATCATCGTCATTATCATCATCATCATGACCCTCATCATCATCATCAACATCATCACCATCACCATCTTCATCATCATCATCATCATCATCACCATCACCATCATCTCCATCATGATCATCTTCATCATCATGGTCATTATCATGATATTCGGTATCATTGTCTTTCTCATCATTATGTTCATCATCATCATCACCATCATCATCATTATGTTCATCATTATCATCACCATCATTAACAGAATCATCATCATCATCATCATCATCATCATTATAATCATCATAATCATCATCATCATCATTGTAATCATCATAATCATCATATTCATCATCATCACCATCATGATCATCTTCAGCATCACCATCATTATCATGATGTTCAGCATCATCATCTTTGTCATCATCTTGTTCATCATCATCATCACCATCCACATCACCATCATCATCATGTTGATCATCATGATAATCATCATCATCATTATCATGATGTTAAGCATCACGGTACTCATCATCATCTTCATCATCATCATCAACATCATCATCATCATGATCATATTCATCATCAACGCCCTCATGATGTTCATCATCATCATCATCATCATCATTGTCATCTCCATGATCATCATCTTCATCATCATGACCCTCATCATCATCATCATCATCATAATCACCATCATCACCATCATCTTCATCATGTTGATCATCATCCTCTTCATTTTCATGATTATCATCATCATCATCATCAGCATGTTGATCATCATTGTCTTCATATTCATGATAATATTCACCATCATCATCATCATCATCATCATCATTGTCATCGTCTTCATCATCATTGTCTTCATCATCATCATGATCATCGTCATCATGTTGATTGTCATCGTAACCAGCATAGATCCAAATCCTAGGCTCTATCAAGAGCTAAGAGGGATCAAATATCCCGTGGTGCAAACCTCCTTCAGTGCAATACTTGAGAAGAGGTGCAAGAGATTTGCACCTCGGGAGATTTGATCCCTCTCGACTCTTGATAGAGCCTAGGATTTGGATCTACGTTGGTTAAGTGTTACCAACCTATTTTGTTCATTGATTTGGCTGTAGTTTTTTTGAAACATCAATAGCATAAGTAAAAGTTCCCATTCTCTTTTTATCTTTCATTTTTTTATCATTTTACTTATATTTTTAACATTACCATTATTTGTTTCACGATGTTTGAGAGTGGTTTCAACTTCTGACCTCATCCGACTTTAAATGCAAAAAGTATAATTTTTTATCCTATTCAAAATTCAAAAGAGTTAATAGTTTTTTTCATTGATTTGGCTATAGCTATAAGGTAAATTATATATTGTTTGGCTATGTTTTGAAGTGAAAAAAAGGAAGGAAACAACCCTTTATGAAAGAATGAAAAGTATGTAAAAATATTTATAGCGTGACCTATAAGACTTTATTGTATGAATATAAGACTTTATTGTATGAATGAACATAAAAGAGAGTTTCTGTTGTAAATGTGAATATGAAACAATTTTAATATAAAACAACTGTTATTTAAAAAAAAAAATTACAAGTACAAATTGATATAGTTTTTAAAAAAGGAAAAGATACGACCCAAAGTCAAATAAAATAGAAGAATATTACATTATATATTCTCTATCTTGTTTTTCTATTATAAATGAAGCACAATGCATACAATGATATAAAATCCAGGATTGTACATATGAATGTGCACGCAACATCAAGAATTTCGAAGAACATTGCCAATAAGATCGAATAGAATGCGAATATTAATGGAATAACGTGCTAATCTGCAATGGAAGATATCTGTTCAGATCTCTCGGGCATTATCATTGACAATAAAAACACCACAAACATCAAAATTGAAATCCATAATGGAAAATGACAGTTCACAAATATCTTCATGGAGTTGAAAGCAAAACCCTAAACTGGAGAATGGCAGTTAAATACAAAAACCCTAAACTCGATATAATGCAAGTTTCATAAGTTAATCGAGTTAAAAAAAACCCTAAACTAGAGAAGGGAAATACATAAACCTCTTCCCGTAAATCATAAATATTTGTATAACAGCCATGAATGGGATATCGGACCCGACTCTCTGCCTCAAACAATATGGTGGAGGCAGTAACATGTCATTGGTCCTCCGGCACCTCCAACAACAGCTTTGCGAAGTGCCTGGTTCCGAAAACACTATGTATGGCACGAAATTGGTCGCTCCCCATTTCCTTGCTACTAAAATAAGGCGCGAATGTACAGCTTTGAGCACACTTTCTCCTCAAAAATTGGCACGCTCCACATGCCATATTTATAGGCTTCTCCTCCTGATATTTTAAATAATGCCTTCACAATAGGCTCAAACATTTGCCTGTCTTTCTATTTTTGGGAATGGGATTTTGCTGAGATTTTAGAGAACGCCTCCAAAACAGGCTCAAACATTTGGCTGTCTTTCTATATTTGGCTCCGACTTCTCTACAGTCACTGGTTCACGACTTCTCTGCAACAAGAAGAAGCGCCTCCATGATTTTCAGAATATCGAAGCTCTGCTGAGATGTGATTAGGTAACTTATCTGTGAGACAGAAAAGAAAAAACTCACATCCTCCCTCCCTCAAAGATGGATGCATATGTAAGTAAGGTAAGGCATAACGCATTGAAATCTAGGTTAGGCATATTGAAAGCTAGGCTAAACGTATTGAAATCCAGTTCTGTCTGTAGTTCCCACCCCATTTTGATAAAATCATCACAGTAATTAATATATAGGAATTGCAAATAGTTTACACTTTTTTAAAGTTGGAAATCTGATCACATTCCGTGAAAGAAATTGGTGAACTGTGTAGAGAATCTCTGAGCCATTCGGTGAAATAAATTGGTAACAGAAATTGGTGAAATGTTAAGTTGTTCATAGATTTTATGTGCTACTAAAATTAAAATAATATGAATATGAAAATAATTTGAACCTGGATATCAGCCACATAATGCAAATTTAAAATTCTGAATTGATTGTCGATTAGCAAATTTAAAATTCTTACCTGGATTTATTGTTGCTGTCGCAGTGGTTGTTGCTGTTGTGGATCAAGGTAGCTAGGATTTGGATGTAGTTTGTGATACTTCTTGCTATTTATATAGTTGTTTTTTTTTCTTCTAATTTTCTATTTTTTTAGCCGAGATAACATTGTAACTTTACTTCTAATTTTTTTTTCTATTTTTTTTTAATAGCCGACATAACATTATGTAATGTTACGTAACGTTACAACATTACGTAATGTGAAAATGTTACGTAACGTTACAAGATCTACCCCATACTGGGCTGTAGAGAGCCTCTCGACTCAATCATCATCATGATCATCACCATCATGATCATCTTCATCATCATCGTCTTCATCATCATTATGTTCATCATCATCATCACCATCATCACCATCAACATCACCATCGTCTTCATGATCATGAAACTCATAATCATCATCATCTTCATGTCAATCGTCATCGTATTCATCATCATGATCATCACCATCATGATCATCTTCATCATCATCATCACTACGATGATGTTCAACATCATTGTATTCATCATCATTATGTTCATCATCATCATCATCACCATCATCACCATCATGATCATCATCATCGTCTTCATGATGATGATGATTTTCATCATCAC